>JBBPDB010000028.1:24898-36636 GCA_037974465.1 Brachypetersius altus | reverse complement strand
ATGCTTGAATTCCAAGCTATCTACAGTGCTAGACATGTGCAGTGTTTGTAGGCCTACCTATGGATTGCAATCCTTAGTCTTCTCTCACATGGCTTCTCTCACAAAGTTGGTCAAATACTGACTGCCAAACATGATCAAGGTGTTGAGGATGTGGGTAAAGTCGCCCTGCATACAAAAGACTGGAGGTTTCAGCTGCACTCCAAGTAGGAATGAAGGTCCTCTGGTCCATTTTAAACATGACACGTGTTGGCCACTATCTGCTTAATGCCTTAAAGGTGTGTTTTATTCTCTCAGCACTGAATTCGGCATTAAATATAATACTGAAATTACAATTCACTCACAGTAGATGGACAAAAGTATTTGGACCATTACACCAACAGGGCTTTCAATGACATTCCATTCAAATAAACCTTAATATGGAGCTGGTCCCTTTGAAGCTATAACAGTTTCCACTCTTCTTGGAGGACCTTCCACAAGATGTTGGAGTTTCTGTGGGAATTTGTGTCCATTCATTCTGTAGCATTTGTGAGGTCAGACACTGATGTTGGATGAGAAGCACTGGCCCGTAATCTCCAGTCCAGTTCATCCCAAAGGTTGGGGCTGAGGTCAGGACTCTGTGTGGGCAGCCTAGTTCCTCCACACTGAACTCATCCAGCCATGCCTTTATGGAGCTCGCTTTGTGCACTGGGACACAGTCCTGGTGGAAATGGAACTGTCCAAAAGGTTTTGGTATACTGGAGCATTAAGATTACCCTTCACTATAAGTGTGTGTCCATATGGTGTACGTTATTCATTTCTGTACTGTAAGACCAAAGACAACAATGGATGGATTATATTGTGATGAGCTGGACAAGGTGTTGAGTAAGTGACATTTTGAAATGTGTTGGGTTCTTGTAACAGTGATATCTCAGGCTGCTTAAAATAAAGCTACAGGTTTATCATTTTAACAACACTTACGATCACACTGTATTACAGAAAGTTGCAATAGAGAGATTCTACATAGCTGGCTTTTATACCTTATAACTAGTAAAACCACTGTGTGTGTGTTGGTAATGTGCTGTAAAGACCGAGTAATGGTCAAGCTGCATGGAAGTTATGCAAATTAGTTAATAAATTAGTTTAATTACATCTACCGGTTTGAAAAGATCAAAGTATGGCATAGCATGACACATAAACATTGAGTATAAGTATTATTTTGATCCCCCTTTGCATAAATGTTGCAATAGTCAAACATGATGCTAGCCATGCCGCATTATGGCCTCCACACGATGGGGTCGGTTATAAATGAATAGTACCTACTTCCAATATAATACTGACACCTAAATTGTTCAATGTTCTTAAGCACAGATCAAAGCACACTATAAATGTCATGCAGATATTTTTTTACTGCATTGATATTTTTGCTTGTCTACTCCATTATGAACCTTTTTATCAATGAACACAAAACTCCACTTAGTTTAACATGTTTGCATCATTCTTCCCGTTGTTAGAAGTTGTATAGTGAATGTGAGATACACTGCATATGACGTTGTATTGTTTGCAAGTTTAAGTTCTCATTCATAGCACGGATAAGTAGGCTGCTTGTGGAGGTAGCTCAGTGGGTAGGGTACTTGCCTCCGGACCAAGGGGTCATGGGAATCCTACCTTCAGCAAAACACCACTGGGTCCCTGAGCAAGACCCTTAACCCCAAGTTGCTACATGGGGACTGTCCCCTGTAGTCAGGGAATGGAAGTCGCTTTGGATAAAAGCGTCTGATGTAAATGCTTGTGAAGAAAAATAGGAGTCTGCTTTAATAGTTTTTGGTATTTAGCCAAAACCAAAATGTGGCCCCTATTTTATATGGCCAGTCCAGGCCAGTCAAGTTGCCAGAATTCCCATGGCAGAGAACATTGTAGGTGACTCAGCTCTGCCTGCTGACACTGAGACTTAATGAAACACTCACCTTGACTCTGGCGAAGCTGATATTAACACCTATAGTGTGTCATTCAGGGGAGATTAAATCTCAGTGTGTGTGGTCATGCACACACACACACACACACACACACACACACACACACACACGCATGTCCACACAAACGCCACCTCAGGGGCCCCCCTCGGCAGGAAGCATCTGCTTGGCACCGTGTTGCAGGTGCGGAGTGCGATACGTGCCACCTGGCAGTCTCCTGAAGTATTCCACGCGTACGGCCACCATAGCGGCTCTCGATATTAACCACCTGCTACATTCGCTCAACTGGAGGGCTTCATCCGTGGCTGCCGTCATGAAACCAGGTACTGTCCCAGTTCCAGGATAAGAAATGCCCTCAGGGTGGAATGAGGAATGAGTCCACTTCGCTTGGCTGATATTTCTTCACAGGGTCAGTTGGAAGATGCATCTTTGCTGTATTCGTATTTTACAAATAGTTTCACTACTACTATCAAATTGTATATTTAGTTGATTTTCAAAGTACTAGTTATACTGAACATCTATATATTTCTAAGTGTATTATTTAATGTCACGGGCGTGGCGGTTGTCACGTCGCCGTGCTTTACCCCAATGATCACACCACGGTAGGCAGGCATCCATGATTGTGGTTTCTTTATTCAAAAACAGAAAACAAACCTGGCTCGATGGCCGATACATAAATCAGCTGAAAGGCAGTTGTGAGCGCTTAGTGTGATGTGACGCTAAACGAGGCGATGGACCGACGCAGAGGTCCACATGAACTGAACTTAAATACAGGGAATGACAAAACACAATCACTTAAACTGAATATACGACACCTGAAACTGGGACACAAGACACAAACGTGCACAAAATTCAAAATAAAAGTCCCCCAAAACCAAACCCAGTGACCCCTACCGGCCACTGGCCGAGACGTGACATTTAACTGAGACAATGCAATTAATTGATTAATTTTTTTACTGTTTTACTGCACACTTTCTATGGGAAAAATATAAAACACCAAAAGTAAATTGAAGACTTGTCAAAGACCATATGCTTTATTTTTTTTGCCAACATTTAAAACTGCACTGAGCTGAGCTCGAAAAACAACCCCATTGCCCCTCGACTCTCTGGCATTATGGCCCTCATGCATCATAGCAGGACAGTGATATAAAACGCAGTAAGGTAACTTGCATATAGTCTATTGTTGCAGTCTTCTGTTTAGTAATTAATATTTAAATGATAATCATGGTCATCTGAATAATTACTTTAAAAAGGTACATAGAGAAAATACCACTCAAGTAGCAAGGAGCTTCTCTGGACAAACACGCATATGCAGATCTCCCGAATGTCAGATATTATTGTTTTCTAATAAGCTCAGGTCTATTTTAGAGCTCAGCTCTTCATACCACCTGTGACTGTTGGTTGTGGTTGCTTGAATGAAAAAAAAAATCTCCAATATAAAAATTGCACTCATTTCAGCCATAGTGTCGATCCTGTGATGTGGTGGAATTAATGTTCAGCCCCAGCTGCTTGTACATGCTATGTACCGTACCATGCAAAAGTCTTAGGCACCTGCGAACATAAAGTTTTAAAAGTGTTGAAGGTTTTTTATGTTTATGTTACTAAATATACTAAATTAAAGAATAAAAGCAAATAGCATTCTACTGTAAGTGGTGATTTTATGTTCAGTGTATCAGTGTCTTCCTTGTGTGGAAGTTAAACTAAATCAGGAGCTGCTGATGGAGCTTCACCATCCAAACAACGGCCGGAGGAAACGAGGAGGAACCTGGAACCGAACCCGTGTTCTCCTCACCAGCTCACACAATATCACCTACTTTTATACACACAAAACTTATTACTGCTTTCTGGTTTGTTTGTATTTCATTTTTGAATTTTTGCTGAGAAAAATAAACTAATTAATGCAACACTCTTTTACAGAACAGCACTCTTGTCTACTCTTGTGATGCTTTATAACTGTGGTCCCCAAAACCCGGGCCGCAGACCCGTACCGGGCCGTGGGTCATGTGGTACCGGTCCGCCGGCTGCACAGAAAAAATAAAACGTGGATGTTACCTGTGGTCTGTTGTCGGCTCGTTGTTATGAAAATGCTGTTAATAAAGCTGCGAGTACACACTGGATTTACCTTTATTATTATGTTTTAAAGATATCCCCATTATTATATTTTTATATCCCCATTTTTTGCGTATCATTTATTTTTATAATATACGTATATTTATCTGCCGCTCCTTAAAGGCCGGGCCGTGAACATAATTTCTGATATTAAACCGGTCCGTGACCAAATAAAGGTTGGGGACCACTGCTCTATAAGACTTGAGAACACAGAAGAAGGGATTTTCCATCATTCCAGACTGCGGAATCCTGGGACTTGTCTTGTGCACTCTCAGTTTTCAGTCGGACTGAAGTGGCCTTGGTAACAAATCTTCTTTTTTACTGCTTTCTTGTTTGTTTGCATTTATTCAGAAAGACACCTTGTCATAGCACATATATATATATATATAATACATATGAGATGCCTGAATGCCTAAATTCCATGGGTATGGACCAGGGACTATGTACATTATTAAATGAGGATTTCCATGAACCCTTTAAAGGAAGGAGGTGTTGAGTACAGTGAGGATGAAAGGAGGTCAGATGTTCTGGCTAAAACGTGGCAGAAGTGCCACCCAAGAGTGCAGCAGATGGCCCCGTGCTTCATAGACAACAATAACCAAGGCGCTTATGAGCTCAGCCTGCAGCCGCTGCCCGCTCCCGGCAGGGCGGTATCTCCAGCACCGTGCCCACATCCTGCGTAGGAGGCACAGGGCCTGACCACCTGTGTTCCCCACATGCCCCTGCTTTAAAACCATGTGTTCCTGTGGGAAATGGGAAGAGGCAGTATAGCAGGAATGGTTTTGGAAAGTTGGGATCTAAATAAAGCGCCTGCGCTGTATGAAGCCAAGGCCGGAGCTGGAAAGCCTCAGTGAGCATTTCCTCTCAAGATGCATTCCAGTGTTCATGTAATGCACAGAAAGCTTGTTAATTAAAGATTCAGGGCTCGAGGTGCTAAGCCTTTTGCATCAGTTTAAGGTACAAATCAGACATTGCATTTGGGACGCGTGCACTTTTCTTACTCATGCATATGCATTTGAGTGTGGACTAAATAAAACATGGGAGGATTGTGTTAAAAGTGGATAACATATAACATGGTAACATAGTACATATATGGCTGATTTTGTGTTGTAGATGTTGCTTTAGTATTTAAATATGTGCTGTTGAGAGAATTCCTTAAGAATGGCAGCAGGATGCTTGGGTGGGAAAGAATTTATCAACACCACTATCTCTTCATCATTGAACTTTGTCTTATTAACAACCTTATTAAACTAGTTTACATGACGAGTTGCAATGTTAGTTAATTAAATGTTAAATTAAACTGTGTTGTGAGCACATTGTGAATTTTTAACGTAATTTTAGCAACTCTATTAGAACAATTGAATGTTGTCTCTACAATATTCAAGAAACACTTGTTTTGGTCTTTTGGTATCCCTCATGAAAATGGTATTATTTAGTGTGCTGTAAGCAAATCTGCTTAAATAAATGCATTTCATAATATATTAAAGCCAAATTCCATACTTCCATACAAAGCACAAAGACACACAAGCCAATAAATAAAAGAAACATGTACAGATAAGAACTGATACTGAAAGAAGTGATAAAACTGGTATCAACCACATAAGTCACCACCTCACACTGGGTCGAAAGCCAGGGAGTAAAAGTGTGTTTTTAAACGGGAGTGAAGGGGCCTTTCTAACAGAGCATGGCAAGTCATTCCACTGAAAAAGCCCTACCACCTCGGAGTTTACAGCGTGATTTTGGTACGGATAAGAGCCCCTGGTCCGCAGACCTGAGAGAACGGGACGGTATATAAGGGTGCAGAAGTTCAAACAGGTAAACTGGGGCAGAACCTTTCAAAGACTTAAAAACAAATCAAATAATTTTTAAAACGGATTCTAAAACGACCAGGAAGCCAGTGAAGAGAAGCCAAAGTTGGGGTAAGATGTTCTCGCCTGCTTATACCGCTTAAAGGTTGGGCTGTGGCATTTTGCACCAGTTGTAGGCGGGCCATAGAGGCCTCCAAAAAAAAGTGCATTACAGTAATCAAGGCAAGTGGCTATAAAAGCATGGATCCAATGAAGTATGTAATTTAAAAAGCATTTGTTTTACTAAATTTTAAGTTTATTTTAGAGTAATGCATTTTATATACTAAAGCACATTCAAGCAGCATTGTAATATTGTGTCCAGTTAATTATTTGGTGCAGCATTCAAGCTCAAGCTAAATGTATTAGATTCACACATTCAAACACATCAAATAGGTTTAAATATATTGGGGCTCCAAGTGACTTAACAGAGTACAGATCTTTGGATGCCCTTAATATTGTTGGTTTGATGGGATGCAACTGAGCATTGTCTTTAGAGGATTGCTGCTCCTTAGTTCTCTGAGAAAGTGGCAGTTTAGACCATTTCCTCCTCTGATGAGAGGAAGAAATGGTCCACCTGCCAAGCTGAAGCCATCTTGTTAGCCCACGATTTACAGGAACAAACAATGACTCTCTCGCTTAATGCATTTAGAAACAGCAGTGCTGCAAAGACCGTGTGGAATTTCGTCCTGGTCTTACAGGCCTGTAAAAATAATGAATGTAGTTTAAGGACTGCGCTGCACTGTTGGCAGAAAGAGACCACCACAGCAGTTTGGGCTTTCAGATAGTTTTAAAGGACGAATAATCACATTTAAAGCAATGAAAACAAAGATGCTCCTTGAAAGTCTTTGCCTCAGCCTGGTGAGGCTCCCTTTGATTCCAGATGCTTCATTGTTCTTGCTTTATTTTTGTTTTTCATCACCAGACATCAATGTGCCCGCGATTCTGAGAAAGAAGAAGAAACAGCCGGGTTTTCTGATTAAATCCCCCCGCATTCCACGCTGATGCGCTGCCGCCCATGAGCCGCTCGCACAGCCCCTAGTCCTCTGGCTCCCATCAGTGTCTAATCTGCCTCTGCACAACCGCTCAGACTGCGCCGTAATTAAAGAGACCAGACTGAAGAGGGAAAGAGGATAAAGGCTCCAACGGTGCCGGCGGCTCCTTCTAGCACTGCACTCCAGCCAAGAGATTGTAATGAAAAGGCGGCATGCTAATGACCGAGGTGCAAAAGCATCCCCGGGCTGAGCCCCCCCCGTCAAAGACCCAATGCCGGCTGCTCCGGTTCTACGAAGGGTTATGAATGATCCGGGGAGGGCCCCGTCCCGCAGTGCCGGGCGTCTGCTCTGTCTGCTGGGTGTTGACACAGCAGACAGGTGGGCTGATGGATCGGCGTCCTTCAGCTGGGTTGGAGCAGGAGACCTTCAGAGATGCTATTTTTACATGGCCTCATCTGCACCCCGCAGGGAATTGCTCGAACCAAGATTTAGAGAAATGTATCCATGCCTGTAGAGTTGATCATCCTCACTGGGATTCCCCAAAAGTACATTAGACAGCTCCAGCTAACTCAAAATGCTGCTGCTACAGAAAAAAACCAGGAAAAGAGATCACTCCAATTCTCCACGTTTGGTACAGAACTGATTTAAAAGCATGACTCATTGTGTACTAGTCACTCAGTGGTTTGGGCCCTAAATACATCTCTGATATGTTTGATGTTTATAATCTGCTGGAACTCGGCAGCTAGTGGTGAAAAGAGCTGAAACTAAACCTGGTGAAATAGTGTTTATCCACTGTGCTGTCCAACCAACTGGCCACTAATATCAGATCTGCCCCAAACCTTTATCAGCACTTCTGCTGCACTTTCAATCTTCTTTAGTTGGTTTTGTATGTATTCTTTTATTTCTCCAATTATTTTATCTTCTTTTATTCTATTTTAAATTTTATTCTATTCCTGTGAAGCACATTGAATGATCTTTGTAAGATAAGATAAGATAAGATAAGATAAGATAAGATAAGATAAGACCTTTGTTAGTCCCACATGTAGGAAATTTCTTTTGCCTAGGCATGGCATAATAAAATATTATACAAATTATATACAAATTATATATTATATATTCTCTATATATATATATATATAAACTTAATTTTTTTTTAAATATATATATGTATTTATATATTTATTTATTTATATATTATATATATTATTTATATATTTAAGTAAATATATTAACACTGTAGATACACACACACACTTGACTTGACTGTTAATTGAGCCCCACCGCCTTTCAGTTCAGAGGTAAATAAGAAGCAATAAGATATTTGTGTTTCTTTCAAGATCTACAAATTGATTTTTTGCTATTGCATCACCAGCATTGGATCCCAGCTGCTAGTCCTAGAATGCTCTTGGCCCACACTCAATTCAAAAAGGGCTTGTTGATCAGGAAAACATTCAAAATACGCAGAACGGGGATTGGGTATACCATAAAAACGGAGATTTGCTTGCGTAAGATTACCTTGATCTATTCCGACTGTGGGTTATATCACTGCCTGTCTATATTTAGCTTTTGATTGAGACACATGGGGATTACGTGGTGTGCCATCATCGCTCTGCAGTTGTGTAGTTTGGATGCACAGAGTCTCATGTCTGATTCAGAATGAGCTCCCCCTAAACTCCTGGCTTACGTGAGGGTCTCCGAGGTTTCTCTGAGCCGCCTGCTGTTCTGTGCCATCGCTGACAGGAGCTGTTCCTCTCGGTGGCTTCTGAAGGCATCAGCATCTCCTCCTGATCCCTGGTTCATTGGGAGCCTGTGGCTTTGTGCTTGGCTGCGTCACATTCCTTCGCCCTGCACAGGCTACATCAGTCCTGCGTCTGCAACACCACCCTGGCAAACATGGGTATGAATAACCTTTAGAACTCAAGCACGGATTCATGCTGGAAGCTCAACAAATGGTAAATTGTCGTCATACAACAAAACCACTCCTTATATGGAAGTTCCTCCGGTTTGTATTGCTGCTGGAGGTGTCAGAAGTCATGCTGAGCTTTGTTTGGTGTTCCTGTGTCACCTAGAACAAAAGTTATTGTCATTTAAAAACTATGTAATGATAAAAACTGCTACTTGGTCACATGCAAATGTCCATATCGAACTGAAATGTCTTTAACTTAGGTCTTAGAAACAAACAAACAAAAACAAAAGAACTTTCAGGACAGTCTCCGCCCAGAAGTGGGTGGGGAAAACCCACAGAGGGAGGGGCTTGGGAACGGCAGTGCGCCGAGAGAAAAAGCATCGTGTTGATTTGTTGAAATCAGATTTTACTAATACACTCCGAGTTCTAAGGGGTAAAAATCCCTCTTTCCCATTATGTACCCTTGCAAAGAACAGCAAATCCAAAGCAATACATATGGAGAGCCTCCCTTATTGACTCAGTACACAAACAGGTTTTGTCAGGTATCCACAAGATTTCAAAGGACACAATTCAACCTGCTGCCACTACATCCCTGCAAATGACTTTACAAGAAGATAGAAGAGTCCACGGTAACACAGATTTCAGGAAAGAGCACTCTGAGGACCTTCCACAGCATCAAAAGCCCAAATCCCGGCAAACAGCCAGCAAAGGGCTCTTTATGTTTCAGTGTTCCTCAGTGAGGCCCTGCCACGGGTTTTATTTACAGTGTTTACAGGGACGGGAAGTGAGAGGCTGCAGCTGGAAAATTAGAAAAGGAGGTAGAGCAGAGATGGCAGAGAGATGGCTCTGGGTCTCGGGCCCCCCCGAGGCTAAAGATCTATTAGCAATGCTAGGCAGTTCAGCAGCACCGCCAGCTCCTCTGAATAGGTGGATCCTCGTGAGACCCTGCCAGCATTTTTAATGAAATGCCTGAAATCTTTAGCTAGTTCATTTACACCTTGGTCTCTCTCTCTCTCTCTCTCTCTCTCTCTCTCTCTCTCTCTCTCTCTCTCTCTCTCTCTCTCTCTCTTGCCATTAATTATATGGCTCTTGGCAGACAGCCTTTAAAACCATGTCTAAATGTAAAACCTTGAAGGCCTGACAGAAAATCAGGTTATTTGGGGAAAAAAAGGATTTGAAAAACATCGCCCCCATCTCTGCTTCGTCATACTGAGGGGCCGATAAATCACTCTTCAGAGTGACCTGACGGACTCGTTATTATTCTCATCCAGAAAGGCGGTCATTGATCCTGGCAGTGTGCGAACACCCCTTTTGTCAGGTACCTAAAGGATTTCAAAGAACCGGTGGCCCAGGCAGCCCGCACTGGGATAATTACATTTCCACTACAATCAGGCTTTAGAAAGGAGCAGATAAAGATTGACATCTACGCTACTGTCATGTTGGATTCTCAATGCAAAAGGAACATCGGTTTTAGTCTTAACATCTTTTTTCATCCGTCACTTACTTTTATTTTCTAGTCCGCCAAGAATCAACGACTTCCATGCCCTTGATTTATGATTCCATTTGGCTTCGACGTAGAAACACATACAGTCTCCACTTCACTACATTTCTATAAAGGTGATGAGGAGCCTGTAGAACCAGAATGGAATGTAATAGGATTTTAGCCTTAATAGCGACTTTTCAATTGTTTTCCACAGTCCTGAGCTCAGCCAGCAGAGCTGCAGTTCGCAAGAGGGAGCAGTCCAGAGCATCTCGCACAGGTTCCGTTTATTTCCTCAAAACTCATTTCACGTGTGGCTAAAACAGCAAATGGAATTGGTCCACCATCTAAAAAGTGCCACCTCATTTAATTCAATGGAGCTATTCAGAAACCTGATGCAATTTTGGCCCCCAGTCAACCCCTGTCGCAGCGCCCTAGCTGGCCTGTCGATCAACTCGGCCCATTTTAACTTTTCCTAATTTAAAAAAAAGGGATCTGTGCAACACGCCATAGATTTTAATGTACCAGCCAAAAAGGATTTCAGGGAAAACCTTTGTTTCCAAAGAAAATGATGATGGAGTGTATTCCTGATAGCAAATCCTCATCATTCATGGCAGACAAGTCTCTATCAGTGTGGGAATAGATGGGCTGCATTGTTGGAGTTTCATGACAGCCACTGAGCTGCTTTCCCGCACCAGGGGAGTCTGACAAGCCCGTTAGGGAGCTGTGGGAATACAGTGAGCTGATGAGAACAGACTCAGCAGGCACACCGAGCCTCACTGACTTGTGACAGTGTCAGAGAGGGGCTCTCGAGCCCTTTTCAAGATAGAAATTTTGAAATAAACCAAAATATACCACAAGAACTCTGTGTCCATACTGACCTAACCACAGAGACCAGCTTTGGAATTCAAATATGACTCTGTGTGGACAGAATTTTATCCCAGGCCAACTATAGCCCAAATAACTCTAAATCTAACTGTGGCCTCATAAAAGTCTGCCTTACCCTGACTGTAGCCCCACAGTCAGGGTATTTATTCACATTTATTGCTGTTCTGCATTTTTTTGTACATCTCTGCTGCTAGAATACAGTACCGGTCAAAATATTGTATTTATCCTCAATGTAGTCATTTTGTCAGAGATGTTCACAAGTCATTTTTACCGAGTCCAAGTCAAATCTCAAGTCTTTGATTGGCAATATTGTCATGGTCAGGCCAGTGGCCGTTTAGGGCCGCTGCCTTTTGGTTCATGTTTTGGCTATGTTTTGTTTCTGGTTCTGTTCTGTGTTCTGGGGGGGAGGACTCTTAAGTTGATATGTGTTCTGGGTGTATGCTTGTGTCATGTGTTCTGTCTGGTCATGTGTTCTGTTTCAGTCTGGTCCTATGTCATGTCATGTGTTCATTAAGTTCCAGCTGTGTCCTGTTTGGCGTCCTGATGTGTTGTGTATTTAAACCAGTG
>JBBPDB010000027.1:14554-28737 GCA_037974465.1 Brachypetersius altus | reverse complement strand
TCAGCACCACCAGTATACTGATCACCGCCTGATCATCTGGAATCATCTGCTCCTGGTTCTTCACTGGTTCAGGGCTTTGTTATGCTTGAATTATTCATTCATATGTCACTGTGTGGCTTAACAGACTGAAAATTAGTCTTTGAAAGTCCTTCAGGAAGCCTGGAGAACTGTTCCTCAAGACTATAAGATGGAGGCATGTGTGCTTACTAGGGACTTTCTGATGTTTATTTTAACGAATACCGTACTGTAGTTCAATTGTAGGTAGTACTGCGTAGCCTCAGTTTGCTTGCATATAAATGCAGCTTCGCCTACAATCTTCTCATAGCAATGTGATGTGGTCACTGCTCAGATGTGAAAAACAGCAGACCAGCACATGGAGGACCACATGCATGACTTGACAGAACAGCTGAAGGTCTGAAAGACACGACCCATGTATCTACGGATCAAATAATGTACTCAGTATGAGTCAAATGCACCAGCCTTCTCAGAACGAGAGTCCAATTTTAGAATAAAGCACAAATAGATAACACTATTCTGTTTAATGCCTTTCAGAAAAGGAATCATGACTCAAATAAGTTTTATTGAGGACAGTATGAAGTACACTGATGTTACAAGAGAAAATCCAGGAGTTTCTTCAACAATTCTTGCAAAATTAAGTGATTAAGATAAACATAGAGGTTCAGAGTGGGTTGGTGTGAAACGCTATATTCTGCAGAAACTCAGTCAGAACTGTTCCCAGTAAGTAGTGAATGGAACCAGGCATTAAAATCTCCCTCACAGATAGTTGTTCCATGAAATGGTTCCGGTTGCATTGCCTGACGCCTTTTACCAGTTTTGAGAAGGTTTTGGTCCTAAAACTAAACCCATTCATGGTGGAGGGATACATGCAGAGCATTATGAAACAAAATAGTCCCCAAAAACTGATTTAGTTCAGATTTGCCACTAAACACTCAGAGACGGGTGGAGCTTCACTGAGGGTCAATAATAAAATTCTTAAAAATGATCTATTTCATACCAAATCCAGTCTGAATGACATTGTTTATATTCTCAACCACTGAATTACACATAAATAAATAAACGATGGAAATCCTCTATTATCTGAGAATGTTTGTCTTCATTCCTTTAATTTTATAAACAGGTTTAGCATTAAACCATCAAGCTGAAAACAAGAATATAATGACAAATGTATAAAAAGGGTCTTTGTTTGCATTTCCCAGGTCTTCTATACAGCAAATTATGCAGCCATTGAGGTCATTACACACATGGACAACTTCCTTAAGTGCGTTTTAAAATATAACACTTGAATGTGTATGTGTTTTATATCAAAAAGCAAAAGGGAAAAAGAGAAGAAGCAGGTAGGAGGAACATGCAACATCATAATCAATCAATCAATCAACCAATCAGGGTAAATCAACAAATCAAACTGGACACAGGCAGAAATATGTGCGTTAAAGACCTGTATTAGGCTACTTAATCTAGCAGAAATATCGTATTTCATCAGGTGGCTGCACTGGCCTTTAACTACCAATCTCAGGGAACGCCATGTTCCGTCAGAGTCTGAATAATGTGAAGGGACCAATCTGGATCACTCAGGCAGACACAGCTGTGGTGTAGCTTACAGTGTGGAAGCGAATAGCGTGGAGAGCACTAGCACAGGTCTGTATGAGACACGGGCAAAAGCACCAGGGAGCCGCTGCTTGATAAAGAGTTTTATTTTGCTTCCATCAGGTTTTTACTTCTTCATACTTGAGCCTTGGATGTTGAGCTCAGATACGTGTGTCTTCTGCTTATTTTCTGATGGTTTCGCTCTTTCCCTGGATGAGCAAAACAAAATTCCGTGAATAAAGTTACAAAATGAAAATGTTATGGCAAAGCCCTATATTTCAAACTGACCAAAAAATGCCGTAAAGCGATGCATGACATCGGTAACATTCTATATTGTGGTTGTTAGGGCTGCACAATACATTGCCTACTAATCTTTATAGCAATATCAGTCTCTGCACTACTGATATCACAGAAGGCTACAAAGTACAAATGGGCCTCTGACCAATCATGACAGGGTGACCACACAGCCCCAGATGAGTTACAGGGTGTTCTGATGAATCAAGGTCTTCATGTATTCCAACAAATGTCTCATTTTTCATCATTAAAAGTGATGGAAATCGGTGCATAAGTGGGTGGGGCCAAATTGCTGTAGTCAGTAAAAAGGGGATGTTTTTAAGTGATTTGGTTTTGTGACATCACAAAACTATGATCTGAAAACGAGTTGTTTTTGTACCTTGTTTTCCTTTCATGGACTGTGTGGATGGGGGGAGTATATGTACCATTTGAAATGACATTTACTAACTTTTAAGCCTTTTTAATTCCCTGGAAGAGAGAGTGCTGGGCAATGCTTAAAAATAATTTTAAAAGTTATTTGCCACAACAGGGCATTCATGTTAGTTTGTAAAAATAAGTTACAGAGGATGTGAGCGGGTAACCATTATAGCAGGGGGGGAATGTGTTCTCCCCCCCCCTTTTCCACGCGGACGACAACCGAGATGTAAAGCGCTGCGCACTCTAGCAAGTCTCCCTGTTAGAGTAAGGTGTCTGCACTAAGTTAATAATGCACTGATGCACTAGCCCTACAAAAAAGGAATGTGATTTCTTATACTGACATGAACGGACAATGTACGGACGTAGCTGACCTGTGTGTGTCACCGGGGCCGGCGATGGCCGCTCTGTGCACCGCTCTGGGTCTGCGGGCCTCAAGGCTGGACAGTGGAGCCGAGGACTGGTATTTGGACAGCTCCTGCTGCCACTCATCGTCGAAAGACTGGGCTTCAGCTACAAGGCCAAAGAGGTGAGGGGCAAAGGTCAGGGGTGATGAACAGTTTTGGGATTCAAGCACATGGTGACCAAACAGAGCAAATGCAGACATTTGACCTTTATGTTTTGACTCCTGGTACAGAAAGGTAAATAAATAAAGCCAAGAATGTGTTATGGCTGGCTAGGTTTGGTTATAGTTTATAGAGTATGAAACTGTTTCACAATTGTTTCTCAGGCAACCTATTCATTCCAAATTGTAGTTTTACAGTGCCAATGATTATGAAATCATTAATGAAGTTACTGTGTGCCTCACAAACCTGGCATACTTTGTTTAGGACTGGTTTGACTGGTGTAATTTGAAATTATACAGGAACGATTAAACAAAATAGAGTCAAACAATTAATTGACAAACCTTATGAGTATAATGTTCATTATCTGTCAAAAATATCATTAAAAATGAAAAGCAATGTTACAGTCTGTACCAGTAGATGGTACATATTGTCCAGCTCTAACAGTGAGGAATTCATCTGAAACAAGTGAAGGCATTTCGTCATTTTAAGGCCAACAAAGCGAGAACACACTCACTTTCATCCATGTTCTGGAAATCCTGGTTAAGTTCTTTCTCTCCTGTTTTTTTGTTCTGTTTCCTTTCGATGACGTGGCCCCTGTCTTTGATGTGGTGGCCGATGGACATCTTCTCTTCTCCGCTCTCCGAGTCCTTTAGAGCTCGCCTGGTTTCCCTAATCTACGCACACAAACACACACATATCTGTTAGCACATCCTCTATGCTTTTGCTAAAAGCTATACTCCAACAAGAGCTGTTCAATATTAACAAATATACAGTACTTTAGACCCTGTTCCTCAGTACTCACCCCACCAGGGGCACTCCGTGTCTGAGAGGACGCCTGGAAAACTTTGGCTGGCTCATCTCCCACTTTAGAGTAGGTCATGACTGAAGAGGAGCTGAACGCATGGGTGTTGGAGTCTGTGGACATGTTCTCCTGAAACAAAATGAAGAGATTTTCAACCACATGTACAGTTTTGACTCAGTTGCAAATTTGGCCAAAAAAAAAATGCAAATACAACAAAGGGACACTAATGAATAACTCACAGAATTTCGGTGCATATCCGCCATTCTGCTTCTCATACCCATCATCACGTTGTCCATCATAGCAAAAGGGTTCCTGAAGAAATCCATGTCCTGAAGGGACAGACAGACAGATTCAGTCGATGGATACGTTCAACAAAATCCAGGTTTCCCCAATACGATGCTCCATTAACTATGAATCCTATGTGCTCAAAAGCACACACCTCACTGGCCAAATCTGAAAGAATTATGATTCTTTATTTGTCACATACATGTAGTGTGCTTTAATGACAGGACTAAATCAGAGTGAATCATATTTTAAGAAATATTGTCTCAGAGTAAAGCAACCATTGTGATGAAACAGGATATAAAATGATGAAGTATATGAAAAGATAATGTGTGCAAAATGTGTTGTTTGGAGCCAGATGGTCTGTTCTGATTGAATAAGAAACTCGTAAAACCGTGAGAAGGGCAATTTACTGAATAAACTGCATTTTCATGCTTATTTCTTATTCCCACAGATCTTTTTCCTCTTTTTCTCCTTGACTTGTATGCATATCCCTTCTTACGACCCATATTATCATCTTCTAGTGCTCTTAAGAGGTCCTGTGAACGCAGCCTCTCCAACTCACTCCTCCCATACATCACCACTTCAATCTGAGTAGTCTATCCTTAGGGCTTCTCAGTCATAACTGCTCTTCAAAGCATTCCCTCCCACAGCCCACTGGGCAATTCAAAGAGTGGGGACCTTTCAGAGAATGCACTCTTAAGGTTAAGAGCCCTTGTGGCGTTAACACATGTCCTGAAGAACACATGGATCTTAAGGGAGAGAATGCAACACATCAAGCCGTTAATGATGTGACGCCAAAACAATAACTTGGTCCTTCTGAAAATTGTGAACACGGAGCAATGCTATAACGATGTGAGAAATATTTGCCCGGGAGAGTCTAATGCATGTGGTTCAGGTCAGATGGTAGAAATAGTACTCAATCTAAATGCATGGCTTACAGGTTATGTATACCTTATCTAGCATTTCTTCTGCATCACTGATATTACCAGGAGGAATTTGTCTGCCTTCCTCACCTGGAAAGTGTATTAGATGTTGGAACACTGCTGTGATGATTTATTGCAGCCATTGGGGAGGACAGGAACTGATTTAGGTGATTAGTTTTTATACTCATCTCAAAAGTATTGCATGGAGCTCAAACACCCCACAGCCCAGTGCTGGAGGACATTTATACCCCTCTAGCCAACAGGCACAGCGACCTCCAGCGTGTCACATTCTAATGGCTGTACTTCTTTATGGAAGCTGGAAGTCTCTGTCAGTAAAGATTGCTCCTTAAAGTAGATTAATTCACTAAATGGAATGTCTGAATACTTTTGGACATATTTGGCACAAGTTCAAGGATTATGCAAAGAATTAGTTTTTTGGCAGCAGCACAGTGTGTGCTCATCGAATATTGAGCAACACAATTACAATTATAATTACATAATTCATATTTTAGCTATCAGAAGCAGAGAAAAATGTGGCTTGACCTGAAATGTGTTTACTGTTTCCCAGTTTGTACTTGTTGAGTAAATTAAAACTCTGTCTGATATTTTGGTGGGAAAGGATCTCATTTATTAACACAATCCTTGCATAACTGAACTTACACATTCTCTATAGTTCCAAGCTTGTTGAGGGCTTGTTATTTTAGGCCTTGCAAGCATGCAGTTTTAGTAGTCGGTCTCATGCAGAGTTTGCTTGATTATCTTGAGCCTTACTAAACCGAGTGTTAATTTCAGGTGTGCTGTGAGCGCATAGTGTGGCTGCATCGAGTCCCATTTTGTGCTGCACCTGCTCATTTACAGACATCTGGCCCTAGTTGTAGTGTATTTCTAAGAATGCTGAGACTGACCCTTGATCATGTCTAATTCCCAGAACTGCTCCAATTGTTTGTTCTGGTTTTCTAAATAAGCCCTGCAGACCACTGCTATGCCAGCATGAATCCGTGCCAAGGTGGCAGATGTCCCGCCTGTACCGATAAAAAGGGCACCCTAAAGCTTGGTGTTTCCAGATTACCCACCTGGCCAGATCTGGCTGTTAGAAAACTCTCTCTCGCTTACACACACACACACACACACACCCACACCCACACCCACACAAAGAGAACAAAGTCAAATGATGATTGTGGTTTTGATCACTGCAGCATTCACACATATCACACCCCTTCCAGTTTAATTTTATTCTCTTCAGCTGGATTTCTAGAAACTCGCTGTTACACTAAACAAATAGAGTTTAGTGTTTTATCTGGTTCCTCAAAAATAAAAGTTCCTTATAAACAAACAAAAAAAAAATGCAAAATTTCTGGAACAGTTAAAAATAACCAATGATTAATACCTTGTGGTGGTCAACACCAATAGCAATACTGGTTACATTCACGTTTCTTGTGTTTTTCAGTAAATCATTTGTTGTAAACACTATCTGCAATATATTGCATACATAAACATTCTTGGCATTTAAAACAAACAAACAATAAGAGATGATCTAAGAGATGAGGAGATGTTGGAAAATTGTCACAAAACGTTAATTACAACTGCTTTTAAACATAAAACTTAAATGTTATAAGTGGACATGTAGTGAAAAAAATAAACACAAGGAAAATATAGGCTATGGGCCATTTAAAAATGTGTGTACAGGTGTGTGTGTGTGTGTGCATGAACAATGAACATTATGTATATATCTTTATAAAAAGTACATCGGGTGTTGAGAGGTTCAAAATCTTTGCAAAATTGGCGGCTGTCACTGCAGATTATTCTGGCATTTCACGGTGAAGCGGATCCATTTTCCCTGAACTGACTGCAGCTCCACGAGAGCCGGGGTCTTGGCAGCGCTGCATCAGCTCCTCTGAAAGGTCATGCTGCCGTAAACCCATCAACACTCCTGAAAGAGAGCTAAGGACTAATAATGTCCTGTGAGAGAAGGCCTTGGTTATCTTTCGGGTGCAGGGGCATATTTTTAAATTGCTCCTAGTTTAACAGGGCAAAATCCAGGTCATGGGTAAAGGGTTCTTTCATTAACACACACTATTTTTGGTGAACTGTGTGAGCTAGGAGCTATGCTGCTGACTTGAGTTCATGACCTATATCTGCCGTGCCCTGTCACAGCGCTGGGTCTCCTCTCACACCCAGAACCGTTTGCTTGATGACTCACAAGCTGCAAAGGGGAAAAGGGGCTTTTATCTTGGCAAATGATCCACAGAGAGCTGGTTCTGAGAAGTATCAGCATAAACGGCACGACCGCAGAAGCCAACATTTTTTTATCAGAATTTCACTATCTGACGTATAATTAATGAGGCAGGAAATGTCAGATCATTTGTTATTTTCATGTCTTTGTAATGAAGTGTACCAATGTTAAGTAAGCAGTGAGGCAATCGATACTGCCACAACAGTCTTGATTAATCTCTGGACATACTTGCCAGCCTGGTGGGGGTGCCAAGTGTTAGAATGTGTATCTGCATCTGTGTCTGCTACAGAAAGATCCCCTGACATGTGTGTGATACTTGAGACCAGTTGTGTATTCTGTGTATGAAAGCTGATGACCTGATGGGTGGGTATCAAAACCACACAAGCAGCAACAGACATAAAACACACGAATGCTGAACGGACACAGAGTACACACCTGAAGCCCCTTGGCATACTGCAAACAAATGTTTTTCCATTACGAATGAAGTGACCCATATGGGTTTGGTATTAATCTCATGGCTAAAGAACGGCATAAACAAAATACAAAACTTAAACAAGACTATACCCAACAAAAGAGCACAATATCAAAAGTGGCTCTGAAAGCAAAAACCTGTTGCTTGTTCGACTTCATGGACACAGTTTTGGGATGACGGCAGACCCTAAACTGTGGGGAGAAAACTGCACCGCTGACATGTCAAAACACCATTACTGGGCTGAGATACACTGGAAAATCAATGCGTGCTGCAAGTTCTGTGCCATCGCAGTACAGTAATGTGTGCCTTAATGATCCAGGCCAAGTCAGAAGCACAACCTCTACATAGCAGGTCCCATAAATCCAAACCATTCCAAACTCGCCAGCCATGATCTGAATCGTTTCACTCTATCTTTACAGACTGGCTGGACTCGGACAGGAGCAGCCCAATGAAAAATGGAGACTGCAGGTCAGAGAAGATTCGATGAAAGTAATCACCAGGGATAAATATACAACCCAGATGGAGGGGAGTAAGGTGGAGGGGTTAGCGAGGGACATGGGAACTATGTTTAGCACCCTGGGGGTGCTATAGCTGACCAGCTGGCTATCATGAGACCTCAGGGCTACACGGACGACCCACCAACCTGTTAGTAGTGGACTGACAGAGGCAAGTCCATGCCATCTTTTATTGCCTTTATAGGTGTGCAATATTAGGTGCAGAGTAATGTAATTGCAGACTTGTTAAGTTTTCAAAATTAGGGTTACTTTTCTTTCTAGAGAAACTGAAATAATCTGATGGAAAGCTATTTCCAGCTACTGCAGTTTCCTGCAATTCTCAACATTTCAGGAACAAACATACATTTATTGTTCTAAATGTGTGAACTTGTGACCTCAAAATGCTACATCATATACAATCATACAGAATTAAAACATGCAAATGAAACCTGCTTAATGAGCAAACAAAGTAGAATCTCTATCCACTGGTCTGTGTGTGTGTGTTTTTTTTTTAAAAAAGTCTATCTTCCGAGCCTACGTGTCAACAGTCCAGTCAGTAGAGCCCCCAAGAGAGTCTTTAAACGTGTTTGAGTGAGAAAGCAGTGTGTCAGTGGAACAATGCTGTCCAGGCAGCCAAAAATACCCACAGGGCTAAACATAGCTCCTTGAGGGGCGATAGGGACTTCTCCTTCACTAGCCCTCTTCTACACCCCTCTCCTCTCCCCGCACTGTTCAATATGTCTAAAACAACTCTGCCAGTAAAGAGCCTCGGGTTACACCAGCATGGCAGTTTTCCATCACGACCTTGGTAAACTCCCTTTGCTGGCATTGTTATTTTAACTACTGCTATTCACTGATCGGGGTCGATGCTGGAAGCTGGACACGTGTTCAGGTTCTTTCACTCATCGGCCAGGGCGTAGAGTAGGCTGTGTGTCAGCAAGAGCAGAGGAACCGGATCGAGGATTCAGAGTACTCGCCATGGGAATCGCGAGTATTCAGACCCGAGCGTGTTGTTTACGAGACGGATCCTAGATGACGAGCACTATGGGGTCAATGTGTTTTGACATGGCGGCAATATCAGAGTTAGGTCCTTATCCATGAATACACAAGCATACGTGCTAACAAATACCTCCCTAAGAGTAAAGACTCAGATAACAAGATGACACCTGTACATAATTCTCAAAGCAGATGACTTATTCTCGTGAATATAGAATGAATGGCAGGCGCTGTGCCAATTTTGTCTGGATTGACTTTCATAGCTATCGGTATGGGGGACACATATACGAGGCTTAAAGGTCAGATCCACTGATTTTTCAAAAAAGTCTGCATATTTAAAGCATTAAAATGTAAACAATGGATGGTTTGAAGAGGCATGAACCAGTCTAGAGAAACTTTTTTGCTATTTTTTGGTTGATTGGATGTTCACAAGAAGGTATAAAGGATGCAAACTTTACAATCAATTTCTACAATTAAAATATTAAACTCAGGAGACACAAGTTGGTGCTGATTTTAGATTGCTCCTAGGTTAAAAATTGGCTATGCTTGTGCTGTAGATATCTTTTTCACTTTCTCTATAAGCACCAATTTAACACCACCTAACTCTGAACAAAGATTAAAACTATTTAAATGTTGACCTTTTTAAGGTTAGCTCTTGGTACTCACTCTGTTGTCATTGCGGTGGGCTACGCTCATGCTAGGCTGGCCCTCTCCCCTGCGTCCTCTATCCTGGCCATCTGTGATGCTGGGCATGAAGCCGTGGCCGAAAGGATCTGAAAAACTCCTCATCATTTGATGCATATGCTCATTGTGGGCCCGGAATGGATCGCTAGCATACAGAGAGAGCAAAAACAGCAATCAGACTTGAGCTCGTTATGAAGGGGTAAAAAAATGTGAAATACAAGAGAATGTGGCATGCATTAAGCATAGGAAAGGACAGGATACTGGAAGACCTACCTTGTTGAGCTAAATGAAATAAAAGAGAAAGGAAAAGCAGATTTTGAGAAAACAGACAATACTACTCAGGAGCATAGATAATTCAATCATTCTACTGAGTGTAACAAAATATTTATGCTAATAAGAAGGGAAAGCCATGTATGTTGCTCATACACATGACCTCATCTTATTTTCTGACTTCACTTCCAAGTCCAGATATGATTCACTAAACCAAACAGATCAACAAGTGTTTGTCTTTGATCAGCACTTGGTGAGGAAAGCTGAACACACCAGACAAGTGGAAACTGTTAAAGCGATATAGATAGATACTCTGAATCACCTTCTGCTCTCACACTCCTTTTTAGTGCCACTTATTTGCAGTTCGAACACAGCAGGCCAAAGTTACTTTGCACACAGGCTTAGAATCTGACAATTACAAGCATATAAATATTACAGTAAGTGTGGCATGTGGGGTCAGAGTTACACTACATGTCCAAAAGTCTGTAGACACCCTCTCCACCAGTGTGTCTTATTGCTCTTCAGAGAAGGCAGTACACTGGATGCTGGGACATTGCTGTAAGTGTCTGACTGCAGCCACTAGTGCATTTGTGAGGTCAGGCAAGAACAGTGAATAATAGTTCTGGATCAGAAGCACCACTCCAGCTCATCCTAAAGCTACTGGATGGAGTTCCACCTATTAAGGGACCTCCACAGGCTAATGCTGAGGGAGTTTATGTGCTTGGCATTGGGTATGATGACCTTGTGTTGCCACTGTAACTAAAAACTAAAACAATCTGCATAATTCATTTAAATTTTACTATCCCAACCCACCAGAGAGCCCCCGAGTGTTTATATGGATACTGATGATGGTAAAAAGTTGGCAAATCTGAACCAAATCACTTTTATTTGGGGACTATTGTCTGTGTTATTCTTCCACCATGAATAGGTTTAGTTTTAGGACCTAAAGCTTCTCAAATCTCAGGCACAACCATTACCACTTCCTTCACCTCCACAGTGAACTGACTTTCTCTAACTACCAAAACCAAATATTCCAAACCCAAATTGTGGAAAAATTAACACATCAAATGGATTCACCCAATTAGAAGGGGTGCCTGGACACATTACAACAAAACAATAAAACAATTTTGTGGTTTTAATAGAAGTGACTTTCCAGAAGTTTCCTCTCAGATGACCGTTATTTTAACTTGTCTGGCTGTTTATGTTTATGCTGACCGTGTAACAGGTGCAAGAGTGAAGACAGTACAGCTCAAATTCGGAAGATTTGACATATAGGTACAACTAAAAAAGCATATGAAACAAAAAAGGAACTAATACTGAAAGATAACAGTGGACAGACACACCTGACAGACCCGTTAGAGAAAACATTCTGAGAGACTTACGAGAAGAAGGGGTCCTCTTCGAAATCCCTGAGCAGACTGTTGAACATTTCCACAGGTTTAATAGAAACTAAAAACGACGGTGTAATTAAAAGAGAGTAAAAGAGTATAAAATACAGTAAAAGAGAGAGGTTTAAGTTTGCGCTCCAAGCTCCCTGTCAGACACTACAGTAGTGTTACTACTGAAACCCAAAACGCATTAAAACACTCGGGTTGCCCTGTGAGAGAGTCTTGTGACCAGCTCCGCAGCTTATGATTGGCTGGCCGTCCCAAAGCCCGCCCCAACTTCCCTGTCCAACTCTTACCATTGGTCAGGGTTGTGCATGCATGATGTCATGGCAACGCGTGTTCTAGAAAGTTGTTTCTAGAAAAGTCTGGGCTGCCTCTCCATTATAATAATGACTAATGATGACTATTAATAATAAGCACATGACTGAATAAAAAAAAAAAAAATAGAACTTTCAACAAGCAATAAAGATAAATATAGAATTTAATGAAAGATAACCACAAAAAACATCAGTAGCAATTGTAATAATCCTGATCATAATAAAAATCACGATACAATTCTACTACAATATGTACAATGTGGTACTAACAACAATAATGATACAATAAAAAACTATTTTGTGAATATCAGTCATTAAACATCAGTTAGAATAAGAATATAGTAGGGTTGTGGGACATATTTTGTATTTAGGACATCTGTAGTGTTTTTCAATGGCAAGCCAACATGGTAAATCCACAGCCGATGCTATTTTGAAAACCTTAAGGTAATCTAGATAACAGTGTTCAGAAAATAAATGCCACACTTATTAGTGCTCCCAGTGACAAATTGTCAGATGGAGGTTGAATCTTACAAACTATGTTGCATTTTAGAGTGGTACCATACAAATTACAAATTAATTCAATAACAATAATGATTAATTTTATTAATCTTTATATTACATTTTATACATGTGATATAAATGTGAACTTTGGGAAGTCATTAATGATCTGTGAGTGAAAAACATAGAATGTGTAAAACGTTCTTTATCTGCACAAATGGTGCCAAATGGTAGAATTAGAGCAGAGGCCAAACATTTCAGTGATAAAATACACAGACAAGACAATGTCTGGCATGAAAACCAAACCCAAATCCACCCATTTGAACCGTAGAGGAGGTCCTGTTGTCGTCACTTCTACTTAAGGAAGTGTGAAGGATGCCTGTAAGAACATCCAGCAGGCTGCAGCGGGAGCTGCCATCAGACACCCTGGCATCTGATAGCCTGTTGTAAGACCGACCATCTGCTAGAGGACACACACACCCCACACAAACACACAACAGTGCCCACAAACTCTCTGGGAGAGCCATTAAGAATCATTAGTAGACACCTCATTTCTTTAAAGGCTTTACCTCCCCTTTACATAGGGTTTACGTGTCCAGATGGAGATCCACAAATAGACGTGATCTGCAGAAAGTTCCTTCCAAACAGTCTGAAAATAGAGATCAAGGCTGGACGCCAAAACCAGGCCTACAGAAACCTGCTGAAGCCCCACTGAGCCCAGAGGCCTCCAGTGATTTCACCTTGATTATGTCTAATTAGTCACACAGTGCTTCGTTTCTATTTTCAATGCAGAAGATACAGTGCTGTGGAACACAGTCCTAGTATTTTACCCCAAAACACATCTATATGAACTGCTTCTTTCGATTCTGAAGCCTTATGCGGAGTAGTGGCAACAAATATGTGATTTTCGCAGACACTTCAGAGGCGTCAAATGACTAAACAGGTGACAGCATTTCAGTGAAACTTTTTAAAAAAAAAAGCTTTATTAATGAGATGCATCTTCAACTGACAGAGTTCTTGTTGAACTGGTGTAAGAACTCTAGTTGAAATCCAAAGTGAGGCTGAGGTGGGCAGATTTAAACAGGACTATATGTATTGCATGTAGTATATTTGCATAAACACACTTCTATATTTATACTTTTGTATTGTTTGTGTAGTTTTACACTGTACTATTGTGTAGTTCTTATTGTTTTGACCTTTATACTGTCCACATTCTGTCGTAACAATGCCATTTGAGACTCAAAAGTGTATGTTATATTATTAAAAGGACAAAAAGTGTGTTGGTCGGTCTGTGTTCTCCCTTACATCCGAACAGTTCTAAAACACTTTGGAGAGGTGACCACGAACTCGAGTATCTGCACACACCCCTCGCATTTACAGCATGTTTCTGAAATATAAATATTTATAGCCTCTGCCTCCATCCTTATAACTCCAGAATCATCCCAAATCAGTCTCACTTATATAAAATTAGTGTTTTGATGCTTTTCTGTTTTATCTTCTGAGAAAAAGGGCCAAAATAACATCACTCCACACAGGATAACACTCATAATACTGGCAATCCCACCAAAATAAAACAACACAACAGCCAGCTCTGTCGAATGTGGCAGTTAAAAGGTTTTAGCAGTTTAGGGTGTCTGGTGTCTGGACCGTCACTGGCTGAAATTAGTTAACACAGGAACCACCAGTGCCTACTTGATGTTTGTGCATCACACAAGCAGGTACAAATCCACATTAAAGGGCCTTAAACATTTAACAGAAGACTAAATACAGCTCTGACTGACCCCCAATAGTGTGCTGTTAAGAATGATTAGACTTGTCTTCGTCTGTGTTGTAATTTGGGTTGTTTAATATTTGTCTGCTACTTTATTTCTGCAACTAACAATCCGGCAGGAGACTCAGGACAATACACACACGCACAACACGATTCAGGAACAGTTTTTAC
>JBBPDB010000027.1:0-10074 GCA_037974465.1 Brachypetersius altus | reverse complement strand
TTGATATTTGAGCGTGGATGTCCTCTCTCTCTCTCTCTCTCTCTCTCTCTCTCTCTCTCTCTTTCATGCGTGACTTTTCTGGAGCGTGCAGATCGTCTCTCTCTCTCTCTGTCTCTCTGAGTTTATATTTACATTTTCTTTAAGGGTAATGTATTAAACCGAGTTCAAAATGAAATTCATGTGATCTGGGAGAACATTTGGAGGCAAATTTATGGTTTACACTATAAAATCATTTGGGGGGGGCGGCTTCAGACCTTCGGCAAAATTCAAATGAGCCATTTTAATCTAGATTAATCTAGATTAATTTCAAGATTACAATGAGATTAATCTAGATTAAAAAAAATAATCTATATATATATATTTTAGTGCTGGGCCGTTAACGATGTTATCACGCGTTAACGGCGCGAGATTCTTATCGCGCGATAAAAAAATATCGCCGTTATTTGCATGAAAGGTCCTTAGGAAACCATTTTGAACTCCGCTGGGAGCGCCCTCTAGTGTCTAAACACTGAGTGTCAGCTCTCTTCACCTATAAATCTCTGGTTCTTGAACAAGACTGAAGAAAACCAAACGGGTCTTGGCTGACTGACAACATCAGGGTTAAGGGATGGGGGTTTCGTGTAAATGTTCTGGTTTTTAAGGTCTCTGGTGCATGTTTGCTTCTTCTCTACAGTCTCTTCACACAACCATTGGCTTTCACAGTCTAGTTCTTGAAGCTTCCTTACATATACATCTAGATTTCAACAACAAAACTGCACCGGGAGGATCAGTCTCATCCTTTAGAGGCTGAGTGTGATGGTTTGGTCCAAACAAAAATCAAATGTAGTCAATCAACCAAGACACACTGGGTATCTGACATTTTCTTCTTTTGTTTTGCACTGGAGCTATGAGCCTAATGCAGCTAACGGGTAATGGAAGGGCATGTGCACCGAATCACATAGTCTGCAGGCCTAAATCATGGCTTTGTACTGTAAGAAACTTCCTTATGTGGTTTCTGACACTGTACGACTTTCAGTTATCAGCAAACATGAACTGAAGTATGAAAACAGCTAAAAACACCAACTTAGTCCAGGTTAACTGAGAAGTCCTTGTACTAATAAATACTTTTGGCCACAGTCTCACCAGCATAAAGTGCTCCACTGAACAGCACAGGTAATCCTTCCTCCGCCCTGTCACACATCCACACACTAATCTGTGCAATAACTTGACATTACTTTGTTGTGTAATTTGTAATTGGGTTTCAATATCATATTATTATATGTAATAATCTACCAAGTGCAATCACACGTGTAGCTTTAGAATTGAGTGCTAAATCTTCTCATTTTGTGCAGTATCTTATTATTAGTATGTGCAACAGTCATGCCATGTGAAACATCATTACTTAACTCAATATTACTACTGATCTGCAAAGTCAATAACAGACCATCATTTGTGTTATTAGTAATTTACTAAACTGTAAGTTACTGATAGATAGTATCAATACACCAGCATTTGTGTGTATAGCATAGAGCATTTCTGCAAAGTTGCATTTAGGCTTTATATATTATAATATTATCTTTGTGTCTCTGTGAAGTCATTTCCTCCGGGATCAATCAAGGTTTCTGATTCTGATTTATAGATATTGTACAGTGAATCGTATTTAACTACTATAAGTAGTCACTAAACCCATGATTCAAACTTAGACACCAAACATTAAGAAAAAGCTACAGATTTAATTAATTTTAGGCCTAACCACTGGTTTAATCTTCACCTGAACTGATTCCAGCTCAGGCCTGGAGGCTCCTCTGCTTCAGCCTCGTTGTAATCTATCACACAGGCCCATTCCGAGCATCCTCCTTTTGTCTCCGCCTGTGCGGATCAGCAAGCATTTGTCACAAATCTAATTTGGGAGGTTGAACGTGAGCTCCGGGGTGGGAGCTTGGGGTTCAGCGCAGCTGTTTCAAGGCCGCTCTGGCTTTTGTGCGCCGCCGGACGGACCACAATCGGCACTGAATGGGAACCATTCCGTCTGCGGACAAACGGAATCGAGGGACGTCGAGAGGCAAATCGAATCAAAGCGGTGAGCAGGAGGAGACGTGAAGCAAATGAAAAAAGGGAGAGAAAGAGAAGAAGAAGAAGAAAAACAGAGAAGCAGGGAGAGAAACGCGCACCTTAGGGGCGTCCCGGGATGATTTGAAAGCCTGAGGAACAAAGGAGTCGCTCTCGATGGCCTCGATGTCCTTTATCCTCCTCACCTGCTCCGCGAGAGAGGCTTCCTCTGCAGACAGGAGAGAAAGGAGGGATGAAGAGAATCACAGAGGAGCAGTCAAACTATAGGAAGAATGAAAAAACAGGGACAATTCGATAAATGTTGACTTAATCCTGTAGAGCGTATTCAGTTAAAGTAATATAAACGGATTCAGCCGCTGCATGTCCAAAAGTTTGGAGACATCTGCTCCTCTAGTGTTTCGTATGATATGAAGGGTATTTACGAGGGTGTTTGTTCTCTATTGCCTGTAGAACTGTACTGCAGTCCAGGCTACGGGGAAGGCTGGAGCACTGCTGTGAACATTTGATTGCAGCATTGTGAGCATTAAAGAGGTCAGGTACTGGTGTTGGACGAACAGTTCTAGATCATATACATCATCCCAAAGGTACTGGATGGAACACAATCACTCCACAGTCCAATGCTTGTGGTGGGGGCTTATAGCCCTTTAGCTCACAAGCATGGTGACCTTAAAGTCATGTCTGGATGCTCCAGAGACTATTCTGTTGGTCAGTGCTCTTCTGTAGAGATGTAAGTTGTGTGTGAACACCTGTGTCAACAATGTGGGCTCCTAACAGCCCATTAGAAGGCCTGTCTCTATACTTCTGGACATACTGTGTACTAAATAAAACAAGTCTCTAAATATGGAATTATAGGAAATTACGAGTAAAACAGCTACACTTTCTATTAAGCATGTCTATAAAAATGTATGAAGAAATTTATAACATCATACATTTAGAAGACATTTTAAACATGGCTATAATGTGAGAAGGACATGGAAAGATATTCTTCTTCATATCTTTTAATGAAACAAGATTTTATTACAAACACTTTTGGGCCATTTCTATTGGTCCATGATCACACAAAGCAAAGAGCAGCTGGCAACTTCCAAACAGTTAAAAAAACAAACAAACAAATAAAACGACATTAAACCAAAATCCACAAAACAAACTAAAGTAAAAAAAAAAGTTTAAGAGTTTGGGTTTTTATAAGACTATGAAGATATAGAATAGAATGTGTAACCTTTAAAGTAAAACACAAGAAAAAGTAACAGGATGAATAGCGTGAGCTATCTGAGAGTGGGAAAGGAAAAAAAAAAAAAACAAACATAAAAAAACAAACAAAAAAACACAATAATCTTATTGTTCCTCACCTGTCAGCTCATCTGCCAATCAGTCAATATGCACGTTTCTCCGACTACCCACTTATCCCTCCCCCCGTTCCCTCCGCTGCGCTCCGTGCATCTGTCTATCTATCTATCCGTCAATCTGGAGGACAGCTGTGTGTTTCTTCACAAGCCGCGCAGTTTAATAACTCTATCTGCTCTCGTCCTCTCGGCACCGATGTGCACATGTAAAGAAGTGCAAACACTCTCAGAATATACTCCTGCACTGATGCACAAAAGGAGGAAGTCTAGATAGGGGCATCACAACATACGCACTAACTAACACAAAGTTAATACTTAACATTACGGTACATGCGATTTTCAACCTTTCAAAATAAATATATTCAATTAGTTTAACCTCCTATCTGCATGTTTAAAGTTAGCTGTTGCCTGTTTTTCAGTTAATTAAGCCTTTAATTTAACTAGATAAAACCTAAATGTCTGGTTATGGTTAGGTGTAGTGGTGGTGTGTGGAGTTATACGAACATATATGTTAGCAGCGTTTCTACAGTGACTCCTTCAGCAAAGAGTCTTGATATGGAGCTGCTGCTGTTCACCACCTGACCCACACCCACTGGTTAGACCACCTGACCCACACCCACTGGTTAGACCACCTGACACAGACACACTGGGGTCCCAATCACAGTCAGCCACGTATCTAGAACCTCCAAAGGGACTAGAATGAGGTTCTCCCACTTGGCCCCACCCACTATAAATCAGAGCATGATTGACTGATTCCTCTTCCTGATCTGACACAGTAGGAGTTCAGTCCAGCTCCTGAAGGACTGACCAATGGAAAACCTTGCTTAGCTACACCTATCTAGATACCACAAAGATCAGAGAATATGAGACTACTGTTTCCAACCAAAACTTAATGAAGTAAAAACTGCAGTACTTAGTCATGATTAAAAATTAACTGCAAATTAAGGAAACGGATTGTTTTATTCCCATAAATCATTAGACTAAGAGAACCTCTCTTGATTAATAAATATATTTCCAGCAACTGCTCTGTACAGTTGGCCACGGATTAGTGATGAATGGCTTATTCTGGTAACAACGTTTTATGAAGTTACATTATATTGACGTAAGGCCTTAAATTACAGTAATGGGCATTCGTTTCCTTTATAGCACTGTTATGAAGCATCATTTACAGATAGGTGACGCTGCTCATCAATAATATAAAGTAATAATTATAACTCACAGTATATTTAAGCACTGTTTTATAAATACACTACTCAACACTTATGCATGTGTTACGTATGCGGAATGAATTCTCTCTAAAGGCAGGCTTTACTGAATACACACAGTCGCAAGCACACACTGGCTTTAAATCTCTCTCTCTCACTCACACACACACACTAATGAGAGGAATTAATTCTATCCATTAAGTGCGAGTGTGGGGCGCGTCTCCTCGCTCGGCGTGTTTAATGAATAAATGAATATTTGCTCTGGCTTTTCTGCGGTTTGTAGCAGCAGCAAAGCATCTCTGACTCGCGTAAACATGCAGCTTACACCACTCCCATTATCACACTCACAACACAACACACACACACACACACACCCACACGCACTCTCTGTGCCATTCAAACTTCAGCACCTTCTTGTAACATATAAGGGAATTAGTTTAATAAAAAATAATGGATAAAATAACAGGATGATATTGATTTTTTTATATATGCACACATATTCAAAATATCGATACATATCTGAGTATATATGTGTAATCCTATATCCTAAACCTACTACCAACTTTAAACCTGATCTCAGGAACCATAAAGAAATAGTTCTGCTTGTTCAGTTTTAAAAAGGGAACCAGTGAAGAAACACTTCACAAACTGTGGACCATTTGTTTTGGTCCTGTGCCGTTTCTCCTGAAAAAGTAGGAAGAAGCAGGTGGAACTGATGAAGGCCCACTCAGACACAGACACAAGCGAACAAGCTCAGAAGAAGTGAGAACGAGTTAAACAAGCTCTGCGGCTGAATCCCGCAGAGACGCGCGACAGGCAGCTTTCGGTGGGTAAAAAGAGAAAACAGCCCAAAATAGTGTTCATTACCTGCAGAGAGAAAGAGACGGGGCTTAAAAAAGAGGATATAATATCCTCCAGCACGCTGTGGCCCGTCCTTCACATGACAGCCCGGACCATGGCCCTGTGCCTCTCAATCACCCTCATATTAATCCGTCCTGTGTGTGTGTGTGTGTGTGTGTGTGTATCTATGTCTCACAGTGTGTATTCTTCAGACACACACACACAGACACACACACCCACCAAATCCGTCCGTATCGATGACAACCTATCCTCGGGCCGGGAGCCCATAAAAGCCTCATGCTTTTTGACAAACACATTATTGGTAGATAAAATGACTTCCATATGCTGTTTGTCAGATGTCAGTAGGGAAAGATATGTATTTCATAGGAAAAAATCAAAAATAATGGACTTGGGGGGGGGGCACAGACACTGGAAAATCAATAGAGAGAGAGAGAGAGAGAGAGAGAGAGAGAAGGAGAAAGAGAGAGAGAGTGCTGCCAGCCACCCATCAGCGCAAGGCCAGGTCAAAGTTGATATTTAATATCGACACATTATCCAGGAAATTAATTTAGAGGCCCGACTCCATCGTCGCCGGAGAGCTGTCCTCAACCGCTGATCAGCAGTGAGGGAGGGCGAGAGAGACATCAGACAAATGGAGGAGAGACAGAAACAAAAGAGGACAATATCACACACGCTTGCAAGACTAGGGAGCGATATGACAATACAGCCTCATTATCATGGTAAATTATGTCATGAAGCTCCTTAAAGGCAATTGTCAGCACTTGTGGATCAGTGATCAGCAACTGCAAAATCTGCCTAGTAACCAGTAACTGGCTGGATGGCAGACAGTTATTTGATTGTCATTTTGTATTAATTCAATACATTCAAAGCACTGAGAAGGAGATCACTGACAGCATTCGTCTCCAAATTTGAGTCGTATGCACATTTTGTAAACATGACTACAAAACTACCATAGAGTACAATTATTTGTGCATTTATTTGTTATTATACAGAAGACAGAAGATACAATATAAAATCTGCTGTTTTAAACAGGTCACTTTATGTAAAATTCGTTTAAAAAAACATTAACTGTGTATTAAAGTGTGTGTCTATGAACTTATTTACATCAACTAAGCCTCTCTCATATAAAAGAAGGAATGGGGGGAAAGCAATTAAGAATCAAAACCAGGAACCATTACTCCTTATTTTTCTTCATTTTTAAAAGAAAAAGGAAAGAACCAAAAATGTATCGTAAAATATTGGCAAAAGCATTCTCAGCTCTTATTGGTATTCCAGTTTGGTTTCTGCTGGTCCGATCAAAAAAAAAAAAAAAATCTGTGGTTAAATAAAAATAACTTTGTGATGTTTCTGAACAGTGTTTGCAGTGGAGAGGCATCGTCCTGCTGAAAGAGGAACTGCCATTAGGGAACAGCGTCTCTATTTAGGGCTGAACTTGGTCTGCAGTGTTTGGGTGTCAAAGTAAAGTCCACATGAATGCAGAACCCAAAGGGCTCCAGGAGAACATCACCTAGAGCATCGCACTGCCTCCGCAGCCTCGCCTTCTTGCTGTATTCTCAGAAGTCCATCTCTTCTCCACGTGAGAGAGAGACACAAACACGCACATACACACAAAAAAAGGTTGTCCGCGTGATGTACAAGAAATCCATCAGAGCACACCACTCAACTGCTCCATGGTCCCTTTCTATCAGAGCAGCATGAACTTTTTAGCAGTTTGTTCTACAGCAGATCTTCTGTGGGCTCAGACCATACAGGCTGGTCTTCTTGCCCCACAACCTTCAGTGAACCTCTGACGTTCAGGACCCTGTTGCTGGTTCTCTGGTTCTCCTTATTTAGACCACTACACACCACAAACCCCCCACAAGACCTGCTGCTGTCGGACATGTTTAGTTGTCCAGACGTCACAGTTTGGTTCTTCTCTGAGATCTTTTCACCCATTTTTCGGTATTGACTGACTGTTCACTCACTCCCTAACAAAATATACATACTCCAACTCCTGACAGGTGCCAATCCATGTTATACAATGCTCCCGTAATTGTTTTAATGTTGTTTACGATGAAATTACAAAAAAGGAAGGAAAGAAGGAAAGAAGGAAAGAAAGATAGGCTACTATAAACATCAGATGTGTCTGCTTCTCAGTAACAGATGGACAGTAGAGGGCGGTGTTGAACAACCAACCACTTCATGGATGTATAGGGATGTATGAAGGAGAGAGTGAGAGAGAGTGAGTGAGTGAGAGAGAGAGAGAAAGGATATATTGCCATGCCTGATTAATTCCCATAATTGAATGCATTACTTCCACGAGGCTAAATTACGGTGGCCCTCGTCGTCGGAGTAAATAAGTAAATAAATAAATAAATAAAAGCAATAACTGTCCGTCATCAGGCAGTTGGTCACAAATGACTGTAAATTCAAAGGTGCTTTAGAATGTCATGAACTTCAATTACGAGGCGAAAAGGCAGCAAAACAGGGCTTAATGATGGCCTGACGGGGTGGGGGGAGGGCGGGGGGGTCTGAGGGAGCTCTAAAGAAACAAACAGTGGATATGCAGCACTCAACCCCGGGACCTCACACACCAAACACTGATGCTCTTTATCAGCAAGCGTGTTTACATGGACCTTTACAGCATGTTATACACACACACACACACACACACACACACACACACACACACACACACACACACACTGCACCCATCTACATGGAGGTACATCCACTTACACATATGCATTTATATTTAATAAATGACCGCATTAATGGTTTGTGGGCTGTTCATATGTTATTTTTAATAAATTCTTTCAAATATATTAAACTAAAAAAAAAACAGAAAACGTATTTTGTGTGTGAAGGGTGTGTACTTCTATACACAATAAAACCAAAAATCAACAGAATGTGTAATCAGTGCGCCGACCCCTGAGAATAAAGAACCTTGAGGACCATGTTATCCCTTTAAGCGCACATTAACACTATACCTTAAAGAAAAAAATAATAATTAAAGGACAACAAAGATGTTTGCAGAGGTCATTCTAAAATTAGCAACAAAAAAATAAAAAGTTAAAATAAGGTAAAATAAAACACCGCAAAAAAATCTTTAACAATTATAGTAATAGCCTTTTGTTGCTGTATTTATAAGTTGTTTAATTATAAGACAATAGATATTAATTTATCTTTACTAGGTGTAGGATATTTAAGCTCTTTTATATGAAATAGCAATAACACTTCAGTTAAACATTATAGAAATTATAGAAGTTAATACAATAAGATTTGTTGAGCACGTTGAGAAAGAAAGACAGAGCGAGCGAGAGAGAAAGAGAGACACAGAGAGAGGGAGAGAGAGAGAGAGAGAGAGGGAGAAAGAGAGACACAGAGAGAGGGAGAGAGAGAGAGAGGGAGAAAGAGAGAGAAAGAGAGACACAGAGAGAGGGAGAGAGAGAGAGAGAGAGAGAGAGAGGGAGGGAGAGAGAGAGAGAAAGAGAGACACATAGGGAGAGAGAGAGAGAGACAGAGAGAGAGAGAGAGAGAGAGAAAATGAGACAAAGTGAGAGAGAGAGAGAGAGAGAGAGAGAGAGAGTGAGTGAGTGTATCTGCCCTCTGCTCTCCCCTCTCAGCACTGGGGTAAGATATGTAATTCAACGCTCAATTTAGCCCCCCTGTCTCAGTGGAGAATTTTTTTGCCAGCTAATTGATAGAAATTAAGCCATTAATCAAGCCACCAGCCATCATTCAAGCCGGAGAAGATGAATACAAACTTTCATAACAACCACCTTCCCCATTTTAGGCCTCATTAGCATTAATTTTTAATGCAATTATGCTATTCTTTTACGCTGAGCTCATAAATTACGGCCCTTTTGTTGCCGGCTGGCCTTGTAAAAGCCCGAGTGATGCTTTGTAGTCTGAGCTTTAAGGCAATTACTGGCTTCTTCGCTCTTTTATCCCGCTGCATTTCCAATAACCTTCCATCTAATGATTTATCCCGGCGAGCCCCCGACACCCACCCAGCACTGCGCCGCTCCCATTAGCGCCGGCTTATTTATCCGCTCCAATCTGTAGTCTAAATAAAGACCGTCCACTCCTGATGGACGCTGCTTGGAAAGTGGATGGCCGAGACTCTGAGGAACGGCGGGTGCATGAGGGCAGAAAACGACAACTGTTGAAGACTTCAGTACATCGGAATTTAACTTCAGACCCAACGTTTTTAAAGGCCTGAGAATTTAGGGTATATATGCAATTTAATGTCACTTTTGGTGCTCACAGTTACCAAAGGAACTTTCCAATATGATCACATTACATATAAGATGAAAAACAGAGAGTAGTAATAGTAATACTACTACTAATGTATTATTATGTTATTATATTATTATTATTATTATATTATTATTATTATTATAATAATTATTATTATTATATTATTATTATAATTATTGTTATTATTATGTTATTATATTATTATTATTATATTATTATATTATTATTATTATTATATTATTATTATTATTATTATATTATTATTATATTATTATTATTATTATTATCCGGTGTTGAACAGATCAAAATAATAATGATGGTGATGAATATGACCACAAAGTGATAAGTATTAAAACTATAATTAATAAATTCAG
>JBBPDB010000025.1:0-18157 GCA_037974465.1 Brachypetersius altus | reverse complement strand
TCTCTCTCTCTCTCTCTCTCTCTCTCTCTCTCTCTCTCTCTCTCTCTCTGTCTCTCTCTCTCTCTCTCTCTCTCTCCCTCTCCCTCTCCCTCTCTATCTATCTATCTATCTATCTATCTATCTATCTATCTATCTATCTAACTGTGTAGAGCTATTTACAATCACAAATAAGTCTGTTCCAAGGAGAATTTGTTCCAGGCAGAAAATTTACAGTTTTAAACTGTCTGTACTGCGCCTCAAAACAGTGAACAGTAAGGCACACTTATGTCTGCCCCAGCACGCACACACACACCCATTCCACACACCATCAAACTCATTTACACATGTGAATTGGCTTCTCATTTTTTCCACTTGAATTAAAAATAAATATATTTAATCATCTTAACTTTTAAACATCACCATTTTTAAACATGACACCAAAATGTAACGTTTATATTTTTTAAATGTTTGAGATCTCTGATTATACATGATGTATGACCACAGAACAAAGCTCCCTGAGATGTCTGAAGCCTCCTCTGTTGGCCCATACACATGGAACTTCAAAAGAAGGACAAACTTTTGTTTCAAACCATGTTGCAGCAATGATGCATTTCTGACATGCCGGCAAATCGTTCTCGTCCTGAGGGTTGGAGTTAATATGGTAGTTCTTTAGGCTCTAATCCCTGGCTTGATACATCCTATGGTTTATCATTGAACAATTACATTGGAAACAATGCAGACTGGGACACCCGGATGGAATTATATGACATAATATGAAATTGCACATTAATTGTCATTGCAAACTTTTGACTCAATGTACATTCTTTTTCAAATTATTTTGTGCTTAATAAACTCATTTTACTATTTTTATTTCAAATTCAATTTTAATTTATCTAGCAGATAAAAAGCATTGTCACTAAGTATACATATATGCTATATAGGAAGAAAAATAGTGTATACAGTGTATAGTATAAATAGAAATATAGCAAACATACAGTCAGTATCAGAGCAAGTTAGAGTGACTGATGGTAATGTAATAGTTCTGAAGTGCTGGTGGCAGCAGTGTACAAAGTTATAGTGTAAACACTAAGAGTAGGAATGATAGAGCAGGTGAACAATGCAGTGTTGAATGTCAAGAATGTAGAAATGTAGACAGCAAGAGTCTTAAACATCTCAGCATGGGTTTGGATGCTCCTGTGCCACCTACCAGGTGTGTGGCTGGGATAACTAGGATAAGTGAGGGTCCACTGTGCTGTTCCCCTGCAGCACTGGCTATAGAGGTTCTAGCCAGTTGACTTCTCAGTTATGCTGATCGGCAGACTGGTCTGACCACCGTCCGCAAAACTTTGAGATTGTGGGTGGTACAGCTCCATGGTCTTGCTGAAAGTGAGTAACAGGTTGTTGTCCTGACACCACAATGTCAGGGCTCTTACCTGAACCTTGTGTACAGAATTGTCACCGTCAGTGATGGTAGTGAGATGGGGCTGTGTGCGGTAATGCAGTGGGTAAATAAGGAGAACAGCAAGGGTCTTTTCTCAGCACTCGGTACTGGTGGACACTAGAGTTTCAGTCAGACAGAAAGCCAAAGATTCATCGAAGATTCAGGGATTGGAGCTGCTTGAGTCTGGAAAGCATTATGTTGATAAATCAATGCTGTAGCCAGTAAAGAGCATCCGCACATACTGGGGTATTCTGGTCCAGGTATGAGCGTGGTATTCAATGTGAATGCAATCACTTGTGGACCTGTTTGGTCTGTAGGTAAAGCAAGTCTATTGGGATAGCTAGAGAGGACACAGTTCTGGGATGATTGTGGTCTTATTTAAACACAATGGTGCCATGGGGACTGCAAGAGGGAGATTTTGAAAAAGTCAGTGAAAAACATTTGCCAGTTCTTGTGTATGTGCTATATGTTCTTGAGTATGTGGATAATGTCAGGTCAGACATCGTAATTTCATGTGCTCGGCAGTGAGCATATCACTTTATTTGTGGGTCTGTTTTTGTTATATTGAGAATAACCTGACCTTTTGTGTTGTACCAAAATGTGTAGTCACATGCACAACATTTGGCACAGGGCAGTGTGGTTTAAAGGGCATTTTGTTTGGCCACTTCTGGAAATGTTTAAATGAGGATACATTCAGTATATGAAAATACGATTATAATTCCGTGTATGTGTATATATAAGGGCAAATATAAGAACCTTTTAGCAAATACTTAAAGATTAAAGTTGTCTTCTATTGGTGCTCTAAGATGGTCCTCCTGTAATTGGTTTCACACTGCGTTAGCAGGTTCTGTACAGCCCATACTGGCGTAGAAGGATACCTTCTGTCTGGAGTGCACTAAACAGCTGAACACACATCTTCACTGTCGTGTTCTCTGCCTCACCGCACTCATCCTCAGCCCTTCCCATCCGCATGAGTTTCCCTCAGAGCTGCTGTTACCAAGGCAGCATGCGTTGCTTTGGAGATGACTAAAGGCAGTCACGGCCCATTTCCTGGTATTTATCATCCCTGTGCTGCATTTAACCTTGGCGCACAATCCACAGCATCAACCTGGGCCTGTGAAGCAAGTCCGACATCAAAAGGAGAGAAGATTAAGCGAGCGTTAGGCATGTTTCAATCCAGCGCACTCCCCTTCATCAGGCCATGGGAAAGTGCTTCAGTGCACCTTAATTGGGTCCTTCTGAAGGTGAGCCGTTTCGATGAATAAAGTAAGACTTCCCGCACTGCAAATCTGACACACAGCATAATGAATGCAGAAAAGATGCACAGAAATGAAATGACACATTAGCTGTATCATGCAGTTTCTGATTCTATAAGCACTTAATAAGGGTTTCTAAATGGTTCTTCACCTGTACATATGGTCCTAGGAAAAGGGAACAGCTGCTTAAATCCTAGGGATTTATCATGCAACTGTGTGCTAAACTGAAGTGTCTAGCCAGGTCTTGTTAAGCTGGTAACTTAATTACATTAATTGGCCAACAGGCATTAGCAATTTCACAGATAAAGAATATAAACTGAAATATTTAAAAACTGCCATAACAAGGGGGTGAGTGGAATATAATTGCACCGAATATAATAACTGTAAATGTCATACCTTTAATCAAAAAAGGAAATCTGAAACATCATTAAATTAGTTATATGAGAGGGAACGTCATATAGTACATATAGTGAGTGGATATGTTTAGGACCCATGTTTATAATGAGATTAATATCCCCCAGTAAATCATTACAATTGTGATTACTTGTAATGCCCCAGTATTGTTTGCCGAGAAGCAGCCTGATATCATGATGCTCCCAACTCCATGCTTCATTTGCGAGTGTCATAATAACCTATTTTTTTCTCTACACGTTTTAGGTTGAATTCTACACTGTATTATATAGTAAATTGATGACAAAAATATCTAAGTACTTTTTTGCCTCATGTATCGGTTATCAGGAAACAAAACTGAATATGGGCTGTAAAATGAAGCTGTGAATTTTAAAGTGGCTTTTCTTTGTCCTTTCTGCATACTTATGATTTACCTTTCTGCTTAAATACGTGACACTGCAGTGAAGTTCATTGATATTTGTACCCTAAAAAACTCTTTTGCTACAAAATTGCACAAGTAGAGTAGGCCCTTGCTCCAGGTTCCCACACAGTGAGAACAAATCATTTTTAATTCCTGTCACTGTTTCTAGCTTGGTCTGAAGACACAGCTTTGATGCCTGCCTTTGTCCCCTTTGGTGTATGTAGGAAGAGGAACAGATACGCATTTTCCTCTGATGTCCATGCCCTCATGGCTACACCATGAAAAGATGTGTGTGTGTGAGTGAAATGGTAAGTGCTGGAGGCACTGATCAAGAATAATTCTTTTTTGTGGCTACAGTGAGTCAAAGTTTATTTCCACATCTCTGTATTCTGGCCCAGAGCCTGGAGGGCTCCAACTGTATGATGTGCATGACTGGGTGGACACTGAAGGCAAAATGTAACAAGATTTACAAATGGTACGTTTCCAAGGATGATTTATATTTGTTATGCACGGTATGGCTTTCTTAGGGAAGATATTATGTCCTGGGTCCAGCAGGCTTTATGCCCATTATGCCCATCCTCAGCATTGGCAGATAAAAAAAGTTTTAAGTGTCTTAAGTGTTGTTTTGTTAGCAGATGTAGTCTTTGTCTTCTTTTGTGTAGTACTGACACTAGAGCTATTCTCTTATAAGTCACTCTACCAATACTAGGCACCAGGCAAACTATTTAAGTCTATTGCTTCCAGTTATTCCACACCTTGTTACACAACCCTCATATTCGTCCTTGTATGCACAAAGAAAATCAAACAAATACATTCTGTCCTTGTTCTCCTTCTCTGCATGCCTTCTGTGAACTCATCCACACTGCAACATAACTGTGGCCAAACATAGCTTACTGTAAAAGACTCAAGCAAGATCAATGGTGTGTTTAAAAGCCGGGGATCTACATTTGAGCTTTTATAAAAGAAGCAACCTGGCTACAATTGAGCAATCTGATTATATCTTTCCTTTTTTTATATCTTTCTTTGTTCATCTGCTAATTTAATTGCTTTTTAACAAATGTAATGTTGACACTCCTCCTTATTGAGTCCAAGTAGTACATCCTTTTATAAAAGGTATAAAAAGCACTTAGCCTTGATAAATTTACAGACAACAATTTACAGCAGAGCAGGATTCACTAAAAAGATCTTGAATTTTAAATGTGGTACCATCATAAGATGCTACTTTGCCACAAGGCAATTTGTGAACATTTTGCCCTTTCATTTTATGCCCTGGTTAATTATAAGTGTTAAATTGTTAATTAGGAGCAACAACAGCTCAACCATGAAACAGCAGAGCACATAAAACTCACAGAGTGGGGTCTATTGTATAAAATCACTTATCCTCGAATCTGGAAGCAACGTCAGCATAACAACTATATTAAAAATATTGGCAACTTCATTAAATCAATTCCTATAGCTGAGTTTGGTGGAGGAGAGATAATGGGCTGGGTCTGTTTTCAGGGTTTGGGTTGGGACCCTTAAGGGTAATGTTAACACTACAGCATCCATAAATCCATAAATGTCTGACAGGTTGTACACCAGAAATTCCAGTTTCCTGCAAAAAGCCCTGACCTCTGGCCCACTGAGCTGAACTTGAAAGTGCATATTGAGCCATATTTTCTCATCCAGCATCAATACATGACCTCACCTGATCAGGCACAGCTTTCCACTGATTTCTACACATATCTCCCAGGCTGTAATAATTTATAATTCAACTCCATATTAACCCTTCACCCTGTAGCCTCACATGGGTGTGCTGCTGAATACTTTCCATTAAAGTGTACCATCACATTGATGTGTTTTAGAGCATTCAGCAACGGATGTTCTAACACATTTTGCTGACACAACAATGCAAGATTACAGCCCATATACCATCATCTTTACAGTCAGAGCTTTATATTTATACTTGTTTACATTTGACAGTCAATCCCAAGTGCTGATGTACTGAGGGTGCACTGTGGGGGACACACGGGAGAGGTGCAAAATATGGAAAATGAACAAAAAAAGAGTGTTTGATGCACAGACTTCACATGCAATACCGAAAAATTACCCTGCCAAGCAGATACTTTGGTTACATACGTTTATAAACCATCTTCAATGAGTGACACTAGCACTAACATCATCTCACTGAGATATTTCACAAATTCTGCAGTCAGACAGAGCATCCGGGTGGAATACAGCAGTGGTCCCCAAACCCCGGGCCGCGGGCAGGTACCAGGGCGTGGGTCATGTGGTACCGGTCCGCGGGCTGCACAGAAAAAAAACTGTGGATGTTACCCGTGTTATGTTTTTGGCTCGTTGTTATGAAAATGCTCTTAATAAAGCTGCGAGTACACATAGGATTTACATTTATTATTATATTTTAAAGATACCCCATTATTATATTTTTTTAAATATAAAATATCCCATTTTTATGCGTATCATTTATTTGTATAAATACATATACCTATATTTATCTGCCACTCCTTAAAGGCCGGGCCGTGAAAATAGTTTCTGATATTAAATCAGTCCGTGACTAAATAAAGGTTGAGGTCCACTGGAATACAGAACAATTCACAATACAAAGTAACGAACGGTCGAATTTTAGTGTGGAACACCTCACACAGCAATGGGTAGGACTGTTAAAAATACTCCCTAGCTGAAGGGTTAATGACCATGACTTTGGAAAGAGAAACTCATATAGGTATGATGGTCTGCCATCCTCAAACACCATCTGAACTGTAAGATGGCTATTGGTACCAAAATGGTATGATATTTCCACCATTTTAGGCTCATGCTCTAAAGACCACTAGGTATATTTTCTTGGCTCTATTATTTCTCAAGACAGATTAGAATAGATTTCAAAAGTGTGCCCCACAAAAAAAATGTGATTTAAAACTCAAATGAAATGCAATGACCTCGTCTGCTATTTCACTGTAAATTGAGCCATCAATCTCCCGCTTTAACTGTGTTAGGTCAAAGAGGAAGCAAATGAACCCACCATTACCCCCCAATTTAATTAATAAAACGGAGAAGAGATGGCCTCTCTGAACCTAAATTATTCAGAGGTGTTCTGCAGCTTTGATTAATGGATCAGCATGCATGCCATGTTGGAAGGAGACAACCTCTCTTCTGGAGGTAGAGTAATTTATGACCAGCCCAACAATGGAATTGTGGAAATGCAGTTTTTCGCAAGTGTTATTGGATGGGAGATATATTTATTAGACAACCATAAAATCTTGGAGAGATCCAGAACAAACAACACCTAATTTAATAGCTTTTCAATATGAAATACTGGTCTATTTGAGGGTCTGTAGGCCTATGTACAGAATCTACAAGAAGTTATTCCAGCTCTGAGTTATAACTGATATCAGTTTCACAACTTTTGCAAAATGTCAGCATAATTCAGTCACTGAGATGTAAACAAAGTTCTTCAGAGTAGTTCGACTTTGTGTACACTGAAGAGAAACTTGCTGTCTCAGTGAACAACCAGTGAACATATCTCAGTAATAACTGTCTAATTACCCGCTTTTAATGTCATTAAACTGTTTGGGATACTTTATAATACTTCATCACTTTCTGATTTTTAGGTTTCTTCAGAATGGCACATTGAAAATCAAACAATTCTGTATTACTTTTTAATCTTATTTACATCTGGTCCAATGAGTCAGAGTCCCTAAGAACTGTGTAGCAGCATGTTAACGATCCATGCAACAAACGTGATGTGTTCACTGTTACAACTGAATTACTGTAGTGTGCATTATGTTAATACACATGTTTATCAGATTCAGTTTTTACTCTTGCCACTGAGTGTAAATATGTTAGGATACACTTGTGTTATTCCAATAAAAACTAAACCAGATAAATGGATGTATTTACATAAGTTTGTACAGTACTATATTTACACATGTGTTTCTGAATGTAATTACATGTATTTGCATGAAAAAAAAAAAGTGTATTTAAATAAGCTGCGCTATTCGTATCCAGCTGTGACTGTGAATCATCAGTAGTTTCATTATTGTGCACGCATTGTTAAAGTCTTACAGCATAGTTACTGTATGATGAACACATAAAATATAGTGGGGCCTTTTTACAAGCTTCTATGTTCTGGATGAAAAAAACAAAAAATGCATTTCAGCTAGAAATGTGTAAAAATCACCTTTATGAGACAAGAAATAATGTTAAGAATACCAGGGCATGAATAGCAAAGATGATGCTTGTTGAAAGGCAGATGGGTAATACATATGTAACTGGCAGGCTAAGTTGTGTCATAGTTGCATCGTAGACCATTGTTAAAAGCGCTATATAAATAAAATTGAATTGAATTGAATAGTTTACACTCATTACACATTACACTTTGTGATTCTGAATTGTGAAGACTTGAACTGTACACATGTTCAGTATCACATGGTTGGTTCATAGTGAGTGTAAACTATATCATTCTGAACTGTGAAGACTTAATAAAACACATAATCAGTCAATTGTAAACTGAATGGTGTAGTTGCTGTGATCTTTCCGAGCTCTCAGGACTAATTCACCTCTAAAGAGAACGTTACTGTTGAATGTCTCTTTATTGCTTTGATAGGGGGAAAACTGAATAAAATTAAGAAACTAATAAATACTAACTGCATTTGTTATTATTATTATTATTATTATTATTATTATTATTATTATTATTATTATAGTAGTTGTTCTCTGCTGCAATGTATTAACAAAATATGATAATGGTAATATGGTAATAACACTGTAATAATACATTCTGAGACTATATAATATACATTCTGAGACCCCCCCCGAATATATAAAAATAGATCTATATTTCCTGAATTTATAAGAACTGAATTTATTATTTATTCAAGATTTCAGACTTGATGATGTTTGGCAACCTTTTCAATGGTAGCTCTCTGATGTGAAGAAAACCAGGTGTAATATCTTACAGTGTAAAGTCAGCAAAATCCCTTGAGTCCTATCCTTTGGCTGAAATGATGACATTTTCTGATTCTGAGTGTAACAGTCTTTATTTTGATCTAGGGTTGAAATTCAAGGGATGTTCTTCTTTTCAACCTCACCGCAGCCAACATTTTTGGTGACTGAACGTTGATCTGCATCTCCACTGAATTGTGACCAGATGTCAATGACTTTTCAAGTGACAACTTGCGTTGTTGTCTGCAGTAGGAGGATGCATTTGTATGGACCAAAACATGCAAAACCTGTAAAAACAGTCTATTTAGTTCTCTCTATCTTTTTGTGTGTTGCTATGGATGACTGACTTACTCTAGGAGTTTTATTAAATAAGGGAAGAGCAACAAAAAAATTATTTGTGTGTGTGTGAGTGTGTGTTTGTGCACGTGAGAAGAAATGCTCCTATGTAACCTGGCAGAGCTGTCTCGCCTGCAGCCAACCTGCCCACAGATCATCCTCACTGCAGGCAGAATGTCTGCTGTCACACTGGCAGCCCAACCCCCAGGGCCCTCACTCATCTATTTCTCTCCCTCCCTTTCTCTCTCTCTCTCACTTATCTAACCTGTCAGGTCAGCTTCTTCCCTGCCTCCCTCACTCAGTCACATTACCCCTGTGATACAAAAACGAAGTGTGCCAGGAACATGTGAGCATCTCCCAGAGAATGGCGAAATTTTCAGGAAAAAACTGCAGCAGGAAACATATCAGCATCCCTCGCAGTACACCCAGCTCCCTTTCAACCTTTCACCTGAATCCTGCTAGTATGTCCTTTAGGCTGAGGGAGTACAGGACATGAAGAGATTCATCAGAATCACTGGTGGTTCATTTCAATGGAACTTGTTTAGTGTTGTATGTATCCCCAGTAGGATTTGTCTCTGACTGCACCATCCTGACAGCCAATGAGTTATGAATTTACTGTGATTAATCACTTTACAAATGCAGTTAATGGTGCTGAACGCTAATGGCACCTTCTTCAGCTTGTCAGGACAAGTGCCAAGCACATGTTCATGAGCAAAAAGCCCAGAGGAACCATGACCTCTTGACGTTTTAAGCACAAACAAAAAGAAGCATAGCAAAGACGTCAGAATCTGAAAAACTAATTTAGAAACATTATTGTACTTTGTCAGACAACAAACGTCATTCTGAACGTTTCTAGTGAGAAACATGGTTTTTGGAACTAGCCAGAATTTTTTACTTGGACATTTCTATAGTAGTTGACAAGAACAAACGTGGGGGTTTTGTTGCCCTACAGTATACACTGACAATGCCACAACTGGCCTAAAATCCACTGAGAGGTGAAATGAATAACACAGATGATCTTTCGAGGGGTGAGATAAATTACTGAAAATGTTCATGGTCATGATAGAAAGGTGTCAGAACACACAATTAATCAAACCTGCTATCTATAGGGCTTTGTGGCTATGTCAAAGTGCCCATGCTGACCTCTATGGGTTACAGTCTGCATAAGAGCACCAAAACTTGACCATAGAGTGAGAGAAGAAGGTGGTTTGGTCTGACGAACACATTTTTGTTTTTTTCATCATGTTGCTTGTCACTTACCCTGAGAAGTGATGAAACCTGGATGCATTATAAGAAGAAGTCAAGCTTGTTGAAGACTGCTTAATGCTCTAAGCAACATCTTGGGTTCTAGCATTCATATGAATGTTACTTTGACATGTTAAACCTACCTTAACATAGTTAACAGACCTAGAACACCACTACAAGCAACAGTATTCTCAAATGGATGTGGCCTCTTCCAGATAATGCACTCTGCCCCTCTGCAAACATTGCTCAGGAAAGGTTTGAGAAACATGATGAAGAATTCAAGGTTCCCCAGATCTCAGTCCAATTTTGTGTCTATGGGATGTGCTGGCCCAACCAGTCTCTCACAACTTACAGGAGGATCTGCTGTTAATGTTTTAGTGCCAGAGCCACAGCACACCTTACGAAGCCCATGCTTTGGCAGGTCAATGTTGTTTTGCTGGTATACAAGGGGAACCTATAGAATATGGTTTTATAGAATATGGCAGTGGTTTTATTATATGGCAATACATCATGTTTTAAGAATTTACTGCATCTACTGTATTTACTGTATCCAAGTTACTCTTGCATTTAATGGTAAGCAACACACTGCTTATAACATTGTTCTACAAAGGGATGTTAATGTAAAATTAAATCCAAGTACTTTTGGATAATTTCTATTTGTCCGTACATTTTGAAATTTTCATGCAAGCTAAAAAAGTATAAAAGCATGTCACAGAGTGTTGTGTGGGTTTAGCAAACACTGGTCTACTGGATTACATTAGTAACGGTCCACATAACCTGTAGGTATCCAGGCTTAATGAGCAGTCACTATGTTTGGACAGCACCACTCTCAGAAAGGCTCTCAGAGGTGAGGTAGCTTTGAGGAACAAAGATGTCATGAGCTCCTAGGACCAGAGGGACTTTTCTGAAGGATCACTCAGGCTAGTGGTATTGACGCACACTCACCCCTCAAGGTGCTTGTTTTCTTTGTGTGTTTGTTTGATATAATTTTTTTTTTAACTCACCCCCTCCTCATGTTTCTCCTCATGTTGCCAGTATCTGTTCTGGAAAGATGGTGCCTCAGAGGCAAAAGGAGTCGATGGAATGGACCAAGCTGATAAATGTATCATAAAAGAGAGACATTCCTCTGCTGTTCGAACATGTGTGTTTGTGTAGTTTGCTATTGTTATAAGAAGAGCTTAAATCTAAATAGCGAAAAAAGGATGAAAATATGCTTATCTTTTCATATAGAGATTCTGTTTCAAATAAAACAGGCATTTTAAAATGCACAAAAATTTAGTAATTTGTGTCAACAAATTGTTATAAAACTGACAGTAATAGTTCATGTTTGTGATGAAAATGGCATCCATTTTCATTCAGTCAAGGACAATAAAACTGGCATCCCTGAACGTTATTAACTGCAATTTCTTTGGGGAAATCCCATCAGTTTTTAAAAATGTCTTCATAATTATATTGATAATATGCAAACAGTAATTCAGTTTGGTGTGGTTACATAAAAGGTTATGAAAACATTTAAAAACTTTCAAATGCATTTACATTTTAGGCAAATCATCTTTTGCCATTATCAATATTACATATGTCTGTGTTTGTAGAAAAACTTGTAATAATAAAAGTTTGACAAAATTGGAGATTCCAACCGTGAGAACAAAACATTTAATTTCAGATAGGAAATAACATTACTATACTTATGTGAGAGGCGTCACAAACCCTGGCTCTATTTAACAGCACTGTAATACCAAGAAATCGAGTTGCTATGCTGCAAAATGCATAATTTCACATTAAACTGCTCTGAATGACTGTTGACATGTTGTCACGACAGGGGGTTTGAGTCCGAACCAAACATGAACCAGAATACGAGGCAAGCATAAGGCGATGGACACATGACTAAAAAACACACAGACCGGACTTAAATACTCAAGACAATCAGAACGTAAAAGCACAGGACAGGTGAAACACAAGAACACGTGACATAAGCAAAACAGAACATACCTCCAAAATAAAAGCCCTCAAAGCAAAACAGAGAACAGAAACAGAAAACAGAAAGGCAGCGGCCTCTAACGGCCGCAGACCGTGACACATGTCAATGACTGAATTATGCATACACTGAAAAACAAATGATGGAAATCCCTTTTAGCATCTACTTATTAAACCTTCTTGGTTCAATTTGTACATGCAGTGTTACAAATGTTCCAGGGTTTTCTCATGGCTATAATGATGTGTATGAATGCAGGCGTGTGTGGGCATGTGTTTTTCGCCTGCAATCCATGTTGTTGTCACCTGTAGTTAATGGCCTGGTCTATTTCCTTGTGAGATCTTTCATTAGGTAAAAGCAGCCTCGCTATTGATGCCTCAACAACCTTTCCGCCATGCACCCACTCGCCATTTCTATGACAATAACAGGCACCATTAGAAGCCAGACAGCTCTTGAGCCAGAGTAGGATCATCAGTGCTCTTAATGACCACACAGTCTGTGATCGCCTCACACTTCGCGGCCGGCGTAGGGGGACCACTGCAAGGGCCAGCGCTCACAGGGCCGAAATGGTCAATTAGGAGCCGGCCACCAAGCTCCATTACAGCCTTGCACACTCTCATCAGTTGTCATTAAGACACCTGTGTCACTCAGAACCACCAATTACGAGCTGTCCACTGGATCCAGCATTCGTTTTTGAAATGCTAATGTCTGTCTGCGAGAGGCCATTTCTTTCTCTCTGAATGGACTGGCTGCTCTCAGAAAGATTACTGCTGTAAATCTCAGCGCCGAATACACGAAATCAGGTAATCGGGTTCCAGTGTTGGCTTGCTGCCAATTCCTTCGCCCCAGCAGTGATAATAGCTTCAACATCAGTGAAGCATTTGGTTACTTATTCCTTATTTGAAATATGTCATATTTCTGTTTGATTAAAAATGGAAATATTATGTCCTAAAAGAGAGCTATTTTGTTTGCTATATTTAAGTTCAGAGCATGCCAACAACAGTGTAAACTCTATGAATGGTTTCAGAGGGATATAGAAGAATGTGTTATTGTGATTGGCAAGTTTAATAAGTGTCACGGCTAGTGGCCGCTAGTGGCCTCTGTTTCTGTTTTACCCTGTTTTTTGTCCTGTGTGTTCTGGGGATCTTTATTTTGGAGTTCAGGGTTTAGTCACGTGTCCTTTTGTTTCCACCTGCCCAGTGTTTCATGTCTGATTACGTTCTGTATATATAGTGTGTGTCTGCTACCCTTCCTGGTGTGTCCATCGCCTTATGCTGACCTCTGTCAGGTTTCATTTCTCTTGTCAATTCTGTTCACTGTAAATAAACCTGAGAATCACAGCATGGACGTCTGTCTGCCAGCTTGGTCATTCCAAGGTAAATCAGAGTCTTGGGCTTACGCCCTTGATTCTGACAATAAGCTTCTGAGTTGAAGTGGATGAGACTGGGTTTCACTGAGACAAGTACTGTACAATTTGTATTTCCACAGAATTATGTTTCTGAAGCCATGAAATGAAGGATCACCCCCACCTAAACAAACTCAATCAGGTGTAACAAATCATCTTTTCCAGTGCACACAAAGCTAATCAGCTTCCACCTGTGATCAATTATAATCCTTTTGATTAGTCCAGCATAACTGTTACTGGCATTCCAGTGCTTAGTAGTACAGTTGAAAGCAAACAATCAACTATGGGTGGCACTGTCAAAAGATCTCAGGGAGAAAGTCGTGGAGAGGAAGGAGATGAATCCAATTTTATCAATCCATAGGACCAGAGTTATGTCTATAATTAGGAAGGGAAGAGTGTGGATCATCCCCAAACTGAATGGAAGAATAAGGGTGAAACTGGTTAATGAGGACACCAAGAGGCCTATTGAAACTTTTTAAGAAGCTACAAGACTTTAGGCGAAGAGTGGTCACTGTGTGCATGTAAGAACAATTTCACAAATGCTCCATAAATGGTGTGAGAGGGTTACAAGTAAAACACCATTCCTCAATAAAGGCCACATTAAATCTTGATTGAGCACCGTCAAAGCCTACCTTAAAGATTCTCATGCCATGTGTTATGATCAGATGAGACCAAAATTGAACTATTTGGCCTCAAAACCAAACACCTGGCAGAAAGCCAATACAGCCCACCATCCAATGTACGCCATACCTACAGAAGGTATTAGCATCCAGTGTGGGGATAGAAGGGAAACTGAACTGTGCAAAATATAGCTCTATTCAGAAAAATACAGAAAACATGCTTTTGTGTGTGCTTTGCTTCAAGCTGCAAAGCAACAAATTGTGAACATGTTGAAGGAGGTGATTCTTTTCCACATCCACTGTATATAGTTCCAATCATGTTAGCTGCCAGCAGCACATTGTCACACACATTGTCACAAAACTACTTGTTTTGGCAGTATTACCAATATTAAAGCATAGGCTGCTGAAGGGTTGCCTCCATCAGCGGTGAGTTTTGCTTGCAAATGACACTTCACCCTCAATGCACTATGATAAATACATTCAGCCTTGATGACACACTTCCTCTTGTGTTGTATTTGCTTAATTACACAATTATAATTGATTCTTACATCTTAAACTGATGGAGAGTCATTATGATACATCCGTACACCCACAGATAGGACACAGTTGAGTCATGTATACACAGAAGGAGGCAAGTGGGGAAAATATGGAGGTGCAAAAGAAATGTGAGTTAAATGAAGAGAGAAGATATGAAGTGCAGAGACACTTCAGGCTAAAATATCTCAGCAGTGGCAAGTAAATGGCTGTAAATAGTTCAAGGGTTGGGTTTTGTACTTCCGCACCAGATGTTCAGAGGTCACAGTCAACACCTAACCTCTCAAAAGTTGAGAGGGGTTGGAGTTTTAGGCAAAGTGAGATTTCACACATGTAAAAGAAGCAGCCATGCTGTTGTAATAAACACTGTATCTTCTCTAACTTAATTTTACCACCAGTAAGCTCTGTGATGACACAATATAAACAGTTAGTACACTGGTCATTTTCATATACTGTTAATCGTAATATTCTTCTTTCTGCTATTGGGTTTCTGGCACTGTTCATTTCTGGTTCTCTTCACATCTCAATTCATCTCTATCCACAGAAGCAGAACCCCCACTGCTATCATTTCCCAAGGTGTCCCTAATATATATATATCCACTGTTACACCAGTGACACTCAGAATTAATTTGCCGCCCACTTCAGCCACCTTTTCACTTACAGCCTGCATTCATGCTTTAAAAGCTTGACATCAAATTTTCTTAATCTTAATGCAAATAAAATTCATACTGGTTGGCTCCAACGCTGTCATTTCAAAGCTTCTCATTTCAAAAGCCCTCTCACTCTTGGAATCTGAATGTCCCATTGGAGGCTTCTCTCACATTTGACTGTCACATTTTAGTCAAAGGTGCATCTTCATAGTATCTCACTCATCCGTCCATGAAGGAAGCTGAAACAGTAATGCTTTCATAAGTATTGATTACTGTAATGCTCCTTTTCCAACAGAAAAACATTGCTGAGCTTCAGTATGTGTCAAACCCTGCTTCTCATGTTCTCACCTTTACTAAGACGTCTATACAAATCTCACCCATTCCCCACAAACTTCACTCGTTGCTCATATCACACCGTATCCAATTTAAGTTGCTTCCACTTCCACTTTTAAGCTCTCCATGATCCTGCTCCCCATTACCGCATTGCATTACCTCACTCATATACTCCTACCTGTTCTTTACATTCATTTTTGACTATCTTCAATGAACAGTAGATCTGTTTAGTTTACTATGGAATTCCCTTCCTGAGAATTTTCACATTCACTCTTCATTCTTTCAAAATCTTTCAAAATCTTATAACTCTTGATTCTGCTATCTGTTTCTTCTTCCCTGTTGCTCTTATCAGCTACTGTTAAGAGAAAAATTCCGAGAAAATAAAAGAACTTACATAAAATAACAAGTAACTTACACTCAACCAAAAAGTACAAAAATATAGTTGGAAAATAAAGTTTATTTATACAGCATATTTATATCCAAAGTGCCAGTGGACAAACTTGTCCTGCCACTAGTTCTTCAGATGCAGCAGATTTACACATAAGAGATTAACACACCCACCCCCCAAATCTTGTTAAAATCCAGTTGATAACACTGCAGTTTTACTGCTTTTAAAAGTAGTCAGGATGTCTTTCTGATGTTAGTCTGTAGTCTTTTCCAGAGTCATAGTGGCAATAACAGAAAAAATGCAATCCCATTTGGATTTAAAGTGAGATCATGGAGAGCAAGACGTAATAGAAGAGTTGACCTTGGCGATATTGAAGGGGCAGCTTTGAAGGAGCACAGCATGTTCATAATACATGCAAGCCAGCGAAATTAGTATATTTAAAGTATATGAGTATGTTTACATTTAGGAAAGTGTATTTGATGCGTCAATTGAATATAACTTCTAAAGTACAAAAAAAGAACAAACTCCAAACAAACAAACAAAAAATAAAACATTGACAAACTAGAGTAATATAAAACAATGTAAATTCAGTCCATTCATCATAAAAATCAGTTCATCTCAGTTATTGGCTAAGATTGTTTTGATTCCAGAAAAACAATTATCTGATCTGTAGGCCTTGGATACTCATGCCTTGTGCCAGCAACTTCAGATACCTGCCAAGACGATGTAGCCCAAGTAAATATATGCTGCAGTAATATTGACTGACCTGAAACTCTCTTTTATGAGCCAAGTATTTGATTTGCAAGGCCAGAGGCCTGTACTGCTCAAATTCTTATGGCATATACCAGCCGGCACTCTTTGCCCAGGCAAATATGAAGGTTTTCTTGACCTAATGAAAGATCATAAGGCAGTCACTGCTGTCACTGGTGTTGAGTGCCCCTGAAGGCTCAATTTCCCACAGTCATCACAAATGTCTGCACACAAACAGTGCAGGCTGCTCATCCTGGAACCTAATTCAAGCCCTGATCATTCTGTTTCTCTGAAAATGCCCACACAAAACCAGTCAGGTGAAGTCCATTGTCTCACGGAATCAGAGGGCAGCGATGATTTACAGGAGGAAATGATGGCCATAACCTGAAGCTAACGCCGCTAATGACTGCTAGCGATGTCATGGCCACCCACTGATCTTGCTAATGTGGGTCATCATCTGCAAAAGGTCTATCTGTTTACACAATTTAATTGAGTCATATTATAGAAAACCAATAATGTAACAGGGGGTTATGAATAATTAAACAAGAGGGCAGTACTTATGAAAGACCCACTTGTCTTTAAGAACGTTCATGCGGTTAATGATTTATGGAAACCCCCAGTGTATTTTATGAACTCTCAGACACGTTTTATGAGGTGGCACAATTTGTGTGGCAAGAAAGATGTCCTTTGTGAAAAATGAAGTGTACAGAGAAAATAAATATGCTAATTATGACATTTAATTATAAAGCGGTTATCTCATCGTTTTACATAACCCTGACAATAGGAACCCTCTTAAAGGGAGACGAGTGGGACACAAGCACTCCTTAAGCACCACTGTCTGGTTTCTGTACCTCATCTGGTTATTTACACTTTTATGGACTTTTTCATTTTCCTTTAAAGTAGGTCTTTCTTCACAAAGTGATCAATTAGGTAAAATCAATGTCTCAGTGGGGACATCCAGAAGTAGATCTCTCCCATTAGGATAGAAATGCTTAATCATAGAATAAATATGATTAGTCAGATGAGTTGCCACACATGCACTCACCCACTTGTGGAGAATGTGGTGAGGGATGACTCATATCACTTTTTTTCCATCTGTGTAGATCAGTTTTTGTGTCTGAACTCTCATATGTGCATGTGTCACTGCAATTCCACTGTAATATCTATGTAGATGTGGGTAATCTGCTTTTATGGACACACTCTAATCTTGCACTGACGTTCACACATAGTTCAAATACCACTGCCTGTCACCACATACTCACAACCTGTGAACTGATGTTTTTTCTGTATCTCTAAACGGTTACAAATGGTTCTTTAAGGTTCTAAATATCTCAGCTTAGGATACACTGCATATACATAAACAAATTCAATGCAGGTTACATTCATATTCATTAAAAAAATATTAAATCTAAATTAAATTATACACTCACCTAAAGGATTATTAGGAACACCTGTTCAATTTCTCATTAATGCAATTATCTAATCAACCAATCACA
>JBBPDB010000023.1:10210971-10222810 GCA_037974465.1 Brachypetersius altus | reverse complement strand
TTGTAATCCCTGATGTGCCTGTGTATTTATACCCTGTCCGTGTGTTCATTCCCTGTCTGCGTTTCGTCTTATTGAGCTTCTGTTTCTGCCTCGTGCCTGTCTTCTAGTTCCTGTTTGTTTTGAGGCCATGCGCTCCTTTTTGTTTTGTTTTGCTCAATAAAGTCCACATCCATGGAGTTCTGCATTCCAGCCTGTGCTTTCCATGATAGCCACCGTGACAATAACAACATTTTTTATGCTAAAACCTACTTGCACTGTCAGGTTGTGTTCAGACCCACGCAAAATCAGAATTAAAAAAAAAAAGAGACTACATTTGTTTCAGTGGTGATATTTTTTTTTTTTTAAAGATTTGTCTTGGGGGTGAAGGTTTGACAATGAACAGTATATATGCCTGCAGTCCCATTAAAACACATGTTTTTTTCTAATGTAATGACAGAATACAGTGTTGAGTACAGGTGTGCATGCTATAAACAGGACGTTCTGTTATTGAGTCAGTGAGAGGTCTAAACTGTCGAACCTCAGCATGGTATGGGACAGAGGCACATGTTATTAACTTGACCATGAGTAGTAGAGAAGGTGAGAAGGGACCACCTGTTAAAAAGTAATAGGGGGGATTGAAGGAGAGGTAGGAAAAAAGTACAAAAATAGATATCACCAGTGATACACTTTTGCAGAACAAGCAAGATTAATATTTTAGTGCCTTTTGGGGCACTGCTAGTAGATACCAGCAATGTATAAACTGCAAGGCAGATGAGTGTGCCACTCTAATTCAGTGCTCAGTACATCCTGATGCACCCTGAACACTTTATACACCACTTTGTACGCCAGTCTGTCTCTCAATGGAATTGAGATGAGCTTTCCGCATTGTCCTTCCACTGCCCTTTCCTAGGATTTAAGGGCTTTGAAACAACAGTCCGAGTTAATGTTTGAGCAGCAGAGCCAGTGAAATTGGGTACCAACTGCATCAAGGCCTTATCACATGAAAACAAATGTTTGAGCCATATCTCTTTAGCAGCTGCTGTTTAACGAGAGAGAGAGAGAGAGAGAGAGAGAGAGAGAGAGAGAGAGAGAGAGAGAGAGAGGTTTTTTTAAAGGGAAAAATAGCCTTAGGCTCATGTGTGTATTTTACTTTGATAACCTTCTAATAGAACAGGTTTATTTTAGCTTCATTGGAAGTCTTTAGGCACTGAATGAAAAAAAACAGCACATTAAACTTGATTTTATTTGTGTAGAAAAATGTATGTAGCATAATGTAATCATGCACTTATCTGATAATAACATCATTTTTCATGTTCTGTTCTTTCAAGTTCTGCTATGCTGGACAAGCATTGCAGAACACTGGCAAACATCTTACTGGGCCTAATGAAAAAACTGCTGTGTACTTTGTTTCTTAGTTGTTTTAGCAGCAGAGCTTACAACACAATGCTTTGCTACCAAGCCATTGAAGTAAAACCATGCTTACATTAACTTGATTAGTTATTTGGTTACAAAAATATATGTCATTTGAAATTTATATGGCACAAGTGAGGCTCACGTAAGGTGATTGCTGTAATTTTGTGACACATAAATGATTAATAGCATCGTATTGCCTGACCCATACTTTTGCTAATACTGTTTGCTAATATTCTGTAAAGTTTCTCTTAAACATTTTTAAGTAGAGCAAACTTTTTTCTTCTCTTTTTCTCTCATCTTCTCTTCTCTTTTCTTTTTTCTCTTTTCTACTTAGCAAGCATCTGCATCTCCTCTTATGTTGCCTGTAGATAAACACTGTCTTCCTAAAGAGTGAAGTCTACAAGGCACTACAAGGACTTGGGGTGAGTCCCACCAGCTGTATTCTGGAGACAGAACGCAGGTGGGCCTGCGGTTAACCAAATAACGGTTCAGGTAGCTCTCCTCCAGTTCCTGGGCTTTGACACCCCTCTCCTGGTCCTGCAGAATAAGCAGAGAGCAGGCCCTGGTCATGGCTAACACCTCTGAGCACAGGCCACCGTAGAACTCAGAGGTGTAGTAATAGTCACCTTCGCCCTCAGCTACATAAGCCATTGAGTCTGGATCCTTCTCATAGGGATAATAATATCGAGGCTTTCCATAGAATTCCGGATGCAAAGTGGCTGTCAGTTTACCCAGAATTTCTGTGCCTACTGTATTTATGAACTCCTGGTCAACATCAATGCAGTAGACATAGTCCACTTCCAAATGGATCTTTTCACTGACAATAGATGCCAGCAACGCCATGCGTCTCAGGCCCAGCCTGTCCCAGCCCGGCATTTCAGCCACAGGAACAATCTTCAGCTTCCTGGTAGGTCCCAGCTTTGGTGGAGGGTCAAGTTCCTGGGGACGATCAGTCATCACATAGTAGGTGACGTAGAGGTTGAGCAGAAAGTGGAGCTCAGCAGAATAAAGGAGGCGGTGCAGGAAATGATTATATTTCCCTACAGCAAGCATGGCCAAACCAACGCGCACATCTCGATGGGCAAACTTGTCTCTGCGCCAGACTGAGGACTCGCTGTCCCCCCACACTAGAGGAGCACCCCAGGGTGTCTTCACTGGAAGCTCTTTACCTTCCACAACCGGTCCTTTTCTTTCCAAGTCTGGCAACAGAAGCGTGGACGGGATGGAAAGTGGCATCTTCTTCTTGCTCAAGAAGTCTGGAAAAGGTTTGATGGTTATTTATTCCGTAATTATTTTAATTATATACATAAAGAAATGTACACCCAACAAACACGCCACTCCATAACAAAGAAGAACACAAAGTCCTTCAGCACATATATGACACATGCAAGGTTTCATATATGTGCTGTGTTGAAATTACTGTACAAGAAAAAAATCCTGACCTAGATATCAAGTAAAATAATTCAGCTTTTCTGGGCGTGTGACTGATGCATGTAGCAGTACAATTTGTGCATAGTGGCTTGGGGCCTGAAGGTGAAGGCAAGCTGTAACATAAGCAGGATTCTTTACTTACAGATCAATCCGGTGAGAATGCATACACACAGCAAAAGCAATCGCCTTGGACTGGCACAGTGAATGCCTGTTGAAATCAAATGTAGACATCAGAATGTAGAGGTTAAAATGAGTTTGCATGGACTACCATGCAAATGGGAGTCACTGTGGTATTCTGCATATTATTATGTATCCAGTTAATCTCTTGCCCCAAATTGTAGAATATCAAAATCGTATTTCTTTAGTTTTGCAGTGGAAATATGAGGTTAATTCAGCTAACAAATAATAAGAGCTTGTAGCCCACAGTCAGACAGCATATCTGAACCATCTCACTGCCACAAACCAAATCAAAGTGTTGCCCATAAGCAAGGCTATGTTTAACAGCTAGATTACTTACTTAACAACTCGATGCAGTCAAAACATGCAGTCAAGACAAGACACATCAAAACATCAAAGAGGCAATATAAATTTGGAAGGACTGTGCCTCATCTCCAGTACATTTTCAAGACCTTCCAAGGTGCACCGAAGCTGCTTTGGCAGCTCATTGTGGCCCAACATCTTACTAAGACATGTGTTGATTTTTCCCTTGATGAGGAAAAATGGTGTATAAATTACACACTGTAGTCTGTCCTTGAGATTTTTGTTCTGCATAAGGCCCTAAATCATAATTAATTATTTATTTTTTCTAGCTCTAATGTCTATTTCCTATCACATGGGTGCTTGGAGAATATCTGCTGCAGTGTTCTTCCACAATTCAATGGCTGTTGAATTATTAATGATAGTGGAGCTGGCAGGTGGATTTTAGGCCTGTATGTGACACAAAGTTCCTTCTGTTAAAGGCACCAACAGGAAAGGTGTAGCCTGAAACCTACACACACAGACGACAAAGCGTTTGCTTGCAAGATAACTTTACAGTTTATTAAGATAAAATCCATATGGTATAATCATACAGAATTAAAACTATATCAGCTTTTGTAAACAACTTTGGACAGAAGCGTCAGTCAATCAGTTAACATATAAACACAGACCACACTGAAAATGTATAAATTACAGGATGTGTGTAAACGTTCTTCATTCTCTCTCCCTCCAACCCATCTAGACATTCTCTCAGCTGGCAGAGAAGTGGGGCTACAGTCGCAGGACACACTCAGCAGACTCAAACCAGACTTTTGAGAGTACATTCCTTTGCTGTAAACTCAAGTACCAATGAATTTTCACAAATATGTGACTCTGTCTTGGTTAAATGTTGCATCATGAGGAGCAGACATGGGGCCATTGCAGGATAAAATAACATCAAGCTTGTTTTATGAATATCAATCATAGACAGTGATTTCAGGTCTTTAAAGCAATGGCTGGGCAGCATTTATTCTTGTAAATAGCTGAGAGATGATTTTAGACAATATTTTACTGGATAGGTTTGAGATAGATTAGCTTGAAATTAAGAAGCTATAAAATGGACACAACCTGATTGTAGCTAGAGAGGTTCGTCTGTGAGGTAAACTGATATCAAGGATATATCAGGGTTATATAGACTTTATTTCTGTTTCTTTGCATACATTTCTAAGACTCCATAGAAAAATAAACCTTTATTTCATAATATGAACTTTTGAATATACAAAATCAACTGAGAGTAGCCAGGAGGTCTGGTGGTTTAGATGTTCACCTAGTGCCAATTTATATTCCCCTGGTTTGAAAATGAAGCGTTTTAGGGGCATCAAACCTTCGGATTATGGGTAAAATATGCTGCTTAACAAAAGATGCTGCTCAAAAACTGGAAGATAATATCGAGCAGACTTGAGTCTAGCTATCCTATATCTGTCCATAGATGTAAAAGACAGTTTATGAGGTGTGTCCCCTCAACCCTTTCAGTACCAAATAATAAAAACCACTGTTCTTATAGATGAATTTACCAACAGCAAAATAAATTAAGGTACGAAACCTGGCATCAGATGTCTGATATATCAAAATATAATAAAATATTTAACAATATCCAATACAAATAATTCTACACACACTATCTCCACTGTGCAATAAATAATTTCTTTAAACTCTCGTCAGTGATATCTCTATAGGCTTTAAGGTGGTTTTTTTAATAATATAATTTCTGTCCTTAAAATGGATTGATAGCAACAAATGAAGGTTACAGAGGTTGAGTAGGTTTAAAATGCAACTTACAATAACTTCTTTGCAATAAACAGAGCACTATGCTATCATAAGGTACTAAAAACATCTAATTTAGGTAGAACATGCAGAAGTTGGCGGCAGCAAAAGCAGCATGATGTCACTAACTGACTATGGGCAGAGAGGTCAAAGGATAAGAAAGATTTGGTCATAAAACTGTTCCCAGTAACTTGAGGGCTAGGTGGGATTGCTTAAGACTTCAGACACATACAGACTTCTACAGAAATACAAACAGGCCTCAGAATGCTTACAGATGTGAAACATTAGTGCCAAAATTACATGCTTGTCTGGAAGAGTAAATGTTGCTCTCGTTTAGTGCCTGACTGTAATGTTCTCTTTCATACTTCTCCCCATCTGCCCCCTCAGATATCGTTATCCTTGCACCCCATGACCATTAATTAACCTTAAGGGTTCTCAATTCCAGTCCAGGGGACCTACTGCACTGCACAATTTCCAAATTGGCCCCGTCACACCTAACACTTGCTTTTCTAGCAAGGGATCATTTCACTGACACTGACTGTTTTTTGTGTCATGTGTAGGGGCTAGCAACTGTTAAAAGCAAAAACGGGCCCATCTGAAACAAAGTTGTATAAAGATGGATTAGCAGACACTTGGAAATGACATGAATTCAAGAAAGTTTGCAAAATGTTTGTAGACTATATCTTGCTCTGTATAGATCAGTTGTCATTGTGTGCAGAGAAGACAACAGCTTCTCGTTGTGCGGCAAGCATTCAGTTTTGGTGGCCTTTAGCAGCTGTTAGATTTATCATGAGAACAATACGCACGTCCTGTAACGTTATAAGTGGAGCTTTTAGGACACAGGAACTGTAGTGTCATTGATAACTGGAAAATATGGCATTTGTAGCTGTGTGTCTACATCTTTCTTGTGTTGACCTCAGAATCCAAACACGCTTTAAGCATACAATGCAAATCTCACCCTGACTTTGTGGACAGTGCTTCTGAGACTTGTCTTGGGTGTGTCTAAAACAGTGCAAGTGTGCAGTGGGTCCCCGGGACTGTAGTTGAGAACTCCTCACTATCTCTTTTTCACCCCCACATCTACTCCTCTCCTTGGCCACTCCCTCTCCCCCTTTCTGCTCTCTGCCCCTCTTCACTGTTGTTCTCCCTCCAGTATGTCAAACAGAGCCTGCAGCAGCTGCTGTTGTCTCTCTGGTGCCCGATCCCTGTAGAAGATGTCTCTGTGATGGTTGTACAGGCTGCTCTTGGGGCTGAGCTCAAGGGTCTTGTACAGCTTCTGCTGAGGGATCCTGTGCCGAAGTGGCAGAGCCTGGCCAGGGGAAGCCACTGAGTGGGTGTACACAGCAGGGGTCTGCCTGTTGAAGGCTGACTGGAGCAGGTGCAGCAGGGCTATGTCAGGCATGGAAACAGCCTGGGCTTCCTCAGGCTTCTCCTCTGGGGCAGGAGAGGAGGCAGCAGCAGGAGCTGGTGGACGGGACTGTTCCATTTTTTTAGGAGGGACAGAGGCCTCCTATAATGCAAAGGAAAGGAAACACAAAGTAGGATTTGATCAAATCAAGTCAAGACAAATTTATTTATAAAGCCCATTTAAAGGGCACACAAATTCACCCAAGTACACTCCAACAATTCAGATGAATCCAAATCAACACAGATCAGTAGCAGCAGTAGCGACTTTAAAGCCTTGGTCCTTCTGTTTTCTGTGTGAGAAGCCACAAAAACAAATCTGTTCGAGTGTATCTTCCAAAATAAAAAATGGAACCATTAGTACATCCTGCAGTAGTAAGGATATAGCATTCTGTAGAACAAGAATTTCTAGGTTATAGACAAATAAATCCCATCCCTGACCTTGAAGACTGGGGGAAAATTATGAAAACTATGATTGCCCTGGTGGTGGATTTTTGGAGGCGAGCTGTTTTTCATTATCTGGTGAATGCAGAAGGAAAGCAGCTAATAAGATTTTTACTGTGGCTTCATAACTTTGTCAACTTTAAATCATCAGTATAAGAGATTGTCTGACTATTTATTTACTTTACCACAGTTTGCCTTCTTTTCTGTCTCCGGCATCCATGTAGTGTTAATATAATATGCAATTTAGTTTGACAGCTGATGTTAGAGATACATTAATGCAAACCTGGTTGTATTTATTATGAAAGGTTCTTTATGTTTTAACCTGTGGCTCAGTGGTTTCGTTGGTGGTCAGGACTAGGTGACACTACAAGTATTTCCTGTGTTTGTTTGATATTTTTGCGTAATGCATGCTAGGGGCTGTAGTATAAGACCACTGATAAATAAATGCATGAAAATTATATAAAATCATGAATTATGTTAAACCAATTAGTACGAGGAATATAATGCTGCACTATACAAAACATAGTACCAGCTTGTTTAGTGTGGAATGGTTTGAGATGATTTAGATAAGCAGTTTGTACAGATGAAGTATGAGCTTTCATAATTTGTTAGACACATCACCCTTGCAGGCCCACTAAGGAAACCTAAAGTGTTTAAAAGTGTTTTGGATGATTGAATACATTTAGGGTACAGATACAATGAATAAATTTTATTTATTTTGCAAGCACAGAGTTTTTATAAAACAAATGTAAATGTTCATACAGATGGTTGCCTGACTCTCACCTCCAGCATGTCCTCCATGTGTTCCACTCCTCTACGGTCGTTCTGCACAGCATTGTAGGGTGTGTATACTCTAGGCTTCTTCATGTGCTCTGGCTTCTCAGATGTCCCATGGAGAATCAGCTTCCAGCTCAGTATCTGCCCCTCATTCTCCATCCGTCCTGACTGAAATAAAGATAGAATGAGTCAAAATGTTGCAATTATACAGATGTAAAAGGGATATAATTGGTTTGGCTTCATTGGTGTGCTAAAGAGGAGGATGCAGCTGTAAAGATGTGTTGATATTTACAGTGTCAGTGATTTTCAGTGTCCAGGTGCCAGTAGGGTTCTCTCCCCAGGTGTGCACAGACATGAAGTCCCAGTTTCTGAAGCCGTTTGATGATGTGTCCCTCTCCCTCTCAGCCAGCAGCACTGTTGTTGTTCCTAACGGGACAGACAGGGTTTTGCACCCATAAAAAGTCAGTATGTTTGTGCATGTATGTGTGTATTTGTTTTCATCTGCAAGTTTACTGGACAAAACCAATCCATGCAAAGACAGAGGAATTAAATATGATGTATTCTAGCTCACAAGACATTCACAACAGTCAACCTTCTCTATTTTTGCACCTATTTTGAACAGCTAATGCATACTACTGTATGTATTACTCTACATATATTCATATATTCATTATAGTGCCATTTTAATGCTCTTAACATGCCTTATCAAAGGGCAAATGACCTGATTGATTTTTATATTTGTATTAAGAACTAACAAGAGTGATTTAAGTATGGCACTTAAATTTGTATATTAAATACAGTATATCTCTTACAATACCTTTAAGTATTTATGCCTTATTAAATCTAATTAAGCTAGTAGCTGATAAATGTTATTAACTGTTATTAATAGGCTGCCTACTGAAACATTTTACAGCAGAAATGGTTGTTTAAACTTTAAAAAGACTCCTCACACTCACACATGTAATGTACAAAATGAGAACCATGCATTGCAAGGTACTTTTGGCAACCAAATGCAGTTTGCACTGTATTCTATACTTTATACTCGATATTATTGTTTCTAATCTGTATTACTGTACTGAAATAAAAAGTGTTATATTACTGTATGTAGTGTATAGATGAAAGTGTATCACCTGATGGAGAAGTCAGTGTGATGTGTAAGTCTCCTCTCCTTGTGTACTCGATGCTGGCCTCCACCTGCACATGTTCCAGGGATGCTATGGAGTTGGTCTGTCCAGCACAAGCTTTTGTGGGGATTTCAATGCTTATCTCGCCCGCTGCCTTTAGAGGCCTGCAAGACACAGCGAACACACAGGTTTGACTAATTTAATTCAGATGTGCTGTTAATAAAACTTTCAATAATTCAACTCAACATTAAAAGACATTAAATGCAGTTTTGTGGTACATTTCTTTTTTTCCACATTTTGTTGAGCTAAAAATTTGGACAGCTGAAAGTTGCGCACAGTGTGAACAGCACGAAATTCAGCCTCTGCATTTAACCCATTCACCAAGTGAAGCAGGGGGCTGCCATGAACACCTGGGGAGCTGCCCCCTGCCTGGGGAGCAGTGCGTGGGGACGGTACCTTGCTCAGGGTACCTCAGAGGTGCCTAGCGGTCTTGGGAATCAGACCCGGACTTTCTGGTCGCAGGGCGAGTGCCCTAACCACTAGGCTACCAGCTGCCCAGTAATGTCAGGGTCACAATATTCTAGGTTCGCTCGTAATGGTCAGTAATCTCAGTCTCAGTGTACTAGACATGAATGACAGGACTTCCCTGCCCACTGTGTGCTCAGACTATCGTTACTTTCTTAAACCGGGCAGAAACATGTCTTGTGGGGAAGCTGGTAGTCTAGTGGTTAGGGTGTTTGCTCTGTGATCGGGAAGTCATGGGTTCGATTCCCAAGACAGCTAGGCACCTCTGAGGTACCCTGAGCAAGGTACCGTCACCCCACAAGGCGCTGTGTTCCTGGCTGCCAGCAATAATTGTGCTGTGTTGTGTTCACATGTGAAAGAATGGTCATTTTCACAAAATAAAGGTGTCAACTGGGATTTCAAACAAAAAATATATCAAAAGACTCCCCAGGAGGGCAGAGTATAAATCATGTGCAACATTATCTGGGCAGTACTGTGGCTTTCCAGGGCCAAATCTGTAACACGGTCCTACATGAGGGCAGGCATTTTTTTGTGGTATTAATGCCACACGCTACTCAGAATGAACTAAGATTTAATCCCACAAGTGCTGGGAAAACCTGCCCTAGTCTGTTTCTTTTTGGCTGTACTTTTAATGAGAAAGTACAAGCTGAAATCTGTTGCGCTTAATGATGTCACGGCAGTGGAACAAAATCTAACAGATCCAGCCACTCATAGAACTAACAGTGTCATTCAGACCCTGGAAGTACTTGAGTCAGCCTAATTTCAAGTGTATGACACAGATATGGAGTGCATGTCTGTAGCGAAGCGGATCCACATTCATCCACTTTTCATGGCATCTGTAAAATTACATAAAAAATGGGGTAATACGTGTAATAAATGGCTTTAAATGAGTGCACAGGCCCAAACACTTCCAACTAAAAGAAGAGTGTTATTGACTGCATCAGGCGGTGAAGTAAAACTGTCCTGGGAATGCTGCACTTATGCTAAAACGGATGACAATGATAAGGGCTTTCACATTTAACCATTTTGAAATCCCTGAGCTTGAGCTGAGAAATTGTGCAGAGCAAAAGTTAGTGTAACCCACAGATTTTTTTTTTTTTTTTTTTCAAAATATGTTAAATTCTAATTTGAAGTTTGGTTCCTGTAACTGAACGGTTTTCACTTTTTTCACTTTGTTTTTGAAACTTTTGCACAATAGTATAATTCATAGCCATATTTACTAGAGTGAGGTACTGAAGTACTGGCCCAAATGCAGGCCTTTGGGGCAATTCCAATTGTAAATACAGAATTAAACATTTCCCAGTGAATCACATTCGAGTTTTAAACACAATTCAACCACTAATTGTTTCCCATTAATCTCTCCTGGATTAATTACAGCGTGTAGTTCGACTCTGGACATAAGACATAATGAAATACAGTGCTCCAATAATAAGACTAGCTTTTTATTTTCACAAAGTTCAGTCATTTTTCCATTTCTATTTCCTCATAAACAATTCAACTGCAAAGTAAATGGAGCATGAAGCAAATAACCAAATGTTATTATCCTGTAATGCTTGAATAAATACAGTCAGAAAGCATGAGGTTGTACCTGGGTTGGAATGTATCGTCTCTCACGATGCACTGCTTTTTTTCCGGCACGTGCTTCCATACTTTGGGGTCTGCCAAATCAACCAGAGCTTTAGCGTTCAGTAGGCCAAAACCAAAGCGGCTGTTGACCATCAGCCCAGCACCGTTTCTCTTCCAACCAGGATTATTGGCCAGCGGGTCAAACTCAGACGTCCACACCACTAAGTGCTGCAGGTCTCTCCAGGTTAGATCAGGACTGAAACCATACAGACAGATACGGTTTCACTTAGTCTGAGGCCTGAAAAACTGATTCTACAGCTGATCAATATTACAAACGACAAGCTCAGCTTTCAATATTGATCTAATTAGAAAAGGTTTAAACTGCATATCTGTTATGACTGGCTGACCGAGGTGTCATTGTGATATAAAAATGTACGTACTTCTGTTCCAAAGCCAGGGCGAATATCCCAGCTGCCAGTGGGGCAGAGGCAGATGTTCCAGTGTGTGTCTCTGTGCATTCATTGTGCAAGTCAGCACTAGTCTGCAGCAGAAGAGAGAGACAAAGTGTTTAGAGCCAGCGGACATAAACTAAGAGGACAGAGCTCATCAATTATTCACAAGCACCAAACAGGAAAATGCTTATTACAGAGGCTCGGCAGGCTACAATACTAGTTGTTATCTCAATAAGCCACTGGTATTGCTTTTACAGGGTGAGTTGCAGGTACAATGAAAGCACAAAACTGTTGAACCTTGTCTATAGCAGAGAGATACTGTCACGGCCTGGTCAGTGGTGGGGGTTGGCCACTGCTTTTGTTTTGAGGTTTTGATGTTGGGTTTTTTCTGTGTTCTGTTCAGGTTCTGGGTCCTTTATTTTGAGATGCTTGTGTGTTTTTTCT
>JBBPDB010000023.1:10170065-10183074 GCA_037974465.1 Brachypetersius altus | reverse complement strand
AATTGTTCATTAATCGTAATCGAGTTAAAATGTTCAATTAATCGAAATTTTGATTTTAGGCCAAATCGCCCAGCCCTACTCAAAAAATAGCATATCCAGGACATTGAAACAAAATGCTTGGGTTTATAACCACTACAGTAACCAAATTTCACAGTGTACATGCCAGGGCTATGTTTTTGTCCTACCATGCATTTGTCATTACATGAAAGCAGTAATTTGTACAGTAATTACCACGCTCAGAGTCCTTAGGGAGTTTGCTGATCATCTCTTGACGAGCCTGGTTGCGTTGGTGCTTGCGGCCACTGTAGTGTTGTTGGGCCATATGGGGGTTGTTGAATGAAGCTGTGCACAGCTTACAATACTTATCTGGGTTGCTCAGATCGACCTCCTGAGCAGCAGAAGGTGTTCTCTGCTTCTGTTCCTGATCCACTGTACCCACTACAGTTTCTTCTCTAGCTGGTACAAGAGGAGCCACAGAACCTACTGTGGTCCTAACATCATCTGCAGGAATGGATGCATATAAACAACTGAAATAAACTTGGCCAGAAAAACCATAAAATACATTGTGTTCATACTCTCTGCAATGAAATAAAAGCAAAAGAAAATACAACAATAATTGCACTTTATTTGCATTTTCCAACACTCTTTGATTTGGGGTTGTACTAATTCTGTAACTTGCTGAAATATTCATGGCGTTTATATTTACACTTTATGTAACTACCTTGCCACTTTATTAACTCACTGTGTATTATATGTTGTTAAATGCGGTAGTATAGAACTCAAAGTAGTTCATATTTGTACTGAATATATTAGTATTCATTGTATTGCAATGCTGCACACTCTAAATTCTCATGCAGACTAAAAAGTGAAAGCTACTGGTAACAATGTCAGTGTGGCACTGCTTGCCTGCAGATGGGGAAGGGTCACTTCTCTTCATGTTCTTGGCATGAACTTTACCCTCATAGTGTGACTTTGCAACCACAGGGGAGCTGAACACCATGCTGCAGAGCTCACAGAACCTCTCTGGGTTCGCCTTGCTACCCTGTTATAGAAGAAAATAAGTCAACACAGGAAATTAAGGAAAATTAACGGGAAAAAGATCACAGATTAAGGCTGATTAAGGGGTAAAACTACTGAATTTTCCACGTACTTTTTTAAGGTCGTCTATTATGTATCTCCTTATATAATAGGACTGCCTGTATTAATGCCTTAAATTTAAGATTAAGCGGTCATGGTAGGGTGAAAAATTTTGAATTTGGGTACCTACCAATTTATTAATGCAGGTACTCATTAGAGTACTACAGCAAAAAAAAAATATGTCAACCCCTGATTAAGGGGCTTTACATTTAGGCCTTGAATCTAATTTTAAGGTAAAATTAAAGTGTTGGTTTCACAAATTAATGGCCACTTAATTCAAATGAAGCGGTTAAATTAAGGAAGGGCACATTGTGTTTCGTAGTGATAAGTGAGTGTAGTAAAGCCAAAAGTGTAAAACTTATCCTCACTGCAGCTTACCTGAAAGCTGCCACATTCTTGACCCTGCTTGTTCTTTTCTGCTTTCTTGGTCTGCAGGAAGATTCTGACGCGCTGAGCATGTTTCTTTCCCTTGTAGGGAAAAAAAATAGTTCACGTACATATACACATTAGGGAACATGACCATAAATAAGTGTGGATTTTTACCTTCCCAGTCATTTGTAAAATGTTTTGTAGCTTTACTTTATTGCAAATAATGGAACTGAATCATTTGGAATTTGGATCATTTCAATTGGTCTATTCCTCATAAAATATTCATGCAATGTAGCAAACATATTTTTCTGCTGCTTATCCTAGGACCAGGAAATGACAGTGTTCCTAGGCCAGCCAAGATACACAATATGGACAGAAGTATTGGGATGTCTGCCCATTACGTCAACAGGGATTACATAAACTTTAATCTGGAGTCGGTCCTCCTTTGCAGCTGTAACAGCTTCCAGATTTTGGAGTTTCTGTGTAAATTTGAGCCCATTTCATTCTGTAGAGCATTTATGAAGCCAGGAACTGATGTTGGTTGAGAAGGCCTGGCTCACGATGTCCGTTCCAGTTCATTCATATCTGTGCTCCAGATGACATTTTATGTGCCACAAGCTAGTTTTTGGGTCACAGATCTGGTACACCTCAGCCTTTACCTTCACCTGCCACCCATGAGGCATCCTACAGGCAATTTCATTTCGTAATATTTTTTAAAAATCGGTCAAGACATTTTGTTATGATAACGATTACAACTATTACATGAGCACTGTAAATACTCATACAAACCTCATAATGAGAGACTCTCTGAGACTCAAACAGCAGTACAGCCTCACACACCTGACAGAAAGTATCTGTTAGCAGGCCCTTAAGAAGTTCATTGTCGTTCAAAGCACCTGTTAAGACATTAAGAACAAATTGACCAAACTATCAAACTTAGTAAATGTACACAATACTCTCATCAGAGCACTCATAGTTTGGACAGTCCACCTTTCTCCACCTTACTCCAACCAGGTAAGTATGTAATATTACCAATGTACTAAATGTAAGAATGTAGATTGATTGTGCAGTTCTAGACTTTTCAGAGCCAAGAGAATCAAAACCCATTCTGTAAACACAATCAAGGACTTGATTCGTAAGGGTCTGAACAATTCTGCACATAAGGTAACAGGCTAATGGGTCATTAGGACATGTTTGTCTGCCTTAGAAAGCACACAGTTCTAAAATTATGGCTCAATATATAATGTTCACACTGACTTTAACTACATTCAGTAAACTGAATCATCTATATATCTACACCTATATACCAAAAATTGGTAATTTTCTAATTTTAATTGACAGATATGTATGTATGTGTGTATATATATATATATATATATATATATACAAAAAGCTATATTCATGGTTTGAGAAAAAAAAAACTAAAGGGCAAACACAAACTTGCTCAATCATACACTCATATCTAGCAAGGTCCAATTAAATTTGTCTACATGATCTCTGAAATAAAATATGCTGTATAAAACACACATTATGTTTTGGGACAAGTGGGGACTATAGTTTAATCGGTTGTGTTCAAATCAATTTTGACCTGAATTTAGACTTATCAGGAAATTGTCATGAAAGTCAAGAAATTGCCATACAGTGCTTATATTACATTTGCAGTGTATATCTGTCGAATAATATGTTACACTGCTAAGTGTAACAGAGTTCTCTATTTAACTGTTAGACCATGGTCCAAACCATAAGCGTTTCCTGCCTTATGGCCGCTGCTCAACTTCAAGCAGCTTCTAGCACTGATTAAGGTCTGCGATACCTTAGTTAATTAACTGTTATGTGCAAAAAACAACGCACCACAGCAACTAGGTATAGTATTTAAACCCTACAGGACACGGCCTGACAAACAATTTTAGCACTGTGATACCTTAGTTGATGGCCTGTTCTGTACGAAACAACAGTTGACCAGCAAGGAAATGTATTTAAACCCTATAGGACATTGCTTGACTTGTGAAACAATTCTAGCACTGTAATACGTTAGTTAATGGCCTGTTCTGTACAAAACAACGTAGTTCACCAGCCAGGTACTGTATTTAAACCCTGACTTGTGCATAAGTCGAGTCCCTACAACACTGGGGGAGGAAAGACACTTGGCATTTACAAACTTTGATTCCTTCTGTCGTATGTGCCGTGCAACATTGATCTCCTTCTCCAAAAAATACCAGCGACACAGGGCGCCAATGTTTACATCTCCGGCTCCTGTTTTTGATTGGTGGTAGCTGTGAAAGCAAATACGCTCAAGCTAGTTAGCTTTAGCTGATTTAACTGTTTACATTTTGGCCTCCAGACAAAAAACAACTGGCTTGCAGTGGAAACCCCACACAGTCTGGTTAGAATGTGCTATAGTCGAGGCTAGAGCAGGGAAACAGCTGAATTCTATAGATTAGCTGTTTGTTTTAGTGTGAACAAACTCACCTTCGACATGACAACTAGGGGCGTTAGTGTTTTGTACTGTGTCTGCGTCTGATACAGATGCCGAATCAATGTTTTCGAGATCTGTTTCACACGGTGCGCCACCCTCAAACACAGACATGATGAGATTAATCTCGAAAAAAACAACAGTTTACCCTAACCAAGCATACCCCACTAGCTTCTAGCCTTCAAGTTATGGACGACTCGTTTTAACTACGGGTTCATCTCAAAACACAATCTAGTGCCCTATATCTTCTTACGTACTCACCCGACTCTATTGGAGAGAGTGCACACTATTTAGTGCAGCCGTGTACTTCTTGAAACGAACCCCTTTTCGAGTCCAAGCATGTGGCATTAGATATTCTTATTTTAAAAAGTCCAACTAATCATCATTCACGTCATTACAGAATGACAAAAATAGGCTCGTCCGACCAGATAAGATGGGTAACTCACTTAATCGTTGTCAAGTGTTTTGTATTTGTGGCAGTCGGGATATATATATCTTTAATGAAACTGCGAAAGTGGAACTACTGTTTAGGTTCTCTCTTAAAGCGAGGGGGAGGGGCGGCTGGGAGGGACATCAACACCACGATTGGTTCATGATTTCTATGGCAACAGTACACAGACACCAGCTGAGAAGCGCTGTAAGTTCAGTTTTACTCACATGTGATTCACTTTAACCTGTAATTTAAAGTTGTCTTGTGTAAATTGTTAACATGCGTTAAAAATGCTTTTATTTTCTTTCTGACGGTCAACAAAATTAAAATACAGCTCAAGTAGCTGAAACTATGCCAGTTCCCCAAAAGGCTGCAACCGTGCGATCAAAACAGGTAACAAAACCAGCTAAGACCCCACATTTATGACAAATGCAGCTGCTAAAAGTTTTACTTCTTTCAGTTGTGTAATTTTTTTTTTTTACTAAAAATCTGTTTTTGCTGTAGTTATGATGACCAAACCTCTTAGTGATGTTAAATAAGTTATCAAGCCTCTGACTCTAGTTAATAATGTTGTTTATCTCTTCACATAGGGATCTAATGCTCAGTCTCAACCGAAGGCACCAGCATCAAAGAGTACCAAGGTCTCTAGTAAGAAGAAGGTAGTTTGCAATATCTGTTATCTTTTTAGTTTAATCTTTTATAATGTTTGTGATTCTTAACTGAGCCCCAGTGCATTGCAAAATAAAGCAGGATATCAACAAGTGTATGTGTATGTGTGTGTGCGTGTGCATGTGTGTTTGTGGCACAGGATGATGAGGACGGAACAGAGCCTGGTGACGGAGCGGATGAGTGGATGCAAGGAAAGACTCTGGTGAAGCCTCCAGACCAGCTGGACCTGTCTGAGGCAGTGAGTGGGATCATGAGGGGCAAAAATTGCCTACATACACACACACTCGCACACACCCACACACACATATCTGTATATGTATCCCCTTCTTTTGCTTATTCTTACTTAGTTGATACTCTGGTCACCTAAGAGAAGCAAAATTACCATTCAGTCTTTGTTATTCTGAGTCTAAGGACACAGTACACAATGTCAATATAGCACAGCTGAACATTAATAGGCCAACACCATGTGAAAAATTTTTTTGCTTGATGTCTGAATATGGTTTCAGAATGGTTTTTATCTGTGCCTGCATGCCTAACCTGTTTATTCATGGATTCGCTAAGTCATGTTTTTGTCTCCTTTCTCGCCAATGCATTATTTTACTTCAAACCACTCTGAATTACTTTGTTTACATCTCAGCTATTCATTCATGCAGAAATGTTGAATTCTGCATTAGTCAATCTCTCTTTTAGCATGAATTTATCCATCTCTCCCTTTTGTTTTGTTTATTTGTTTTAGGAGCTGAAAGAGGAATTTACTAGAATACTGACAGCAAACAATCCACATGCTCCACAGAATGTCGTCAGATATAGTTTCAAAGTAAAGTTATGACTTGCATCACCACACATACTGTATTGCACAGAAAAGATTTTTTTCTCTAAATGCAACCTTTTTTTAAAAATCACTGACAAACTTACATGTACTGCAGACAGCGTCACTAAATGGGCTTTGTGTATCCTCAGGAACGCTCTTATAAGCCTATCAGCAGTGTGGACCAGTTGGCAGTTCACTTTGTGCTGGAGGGCAATCTTTTACATAAGGACTCCGATGAGGCTCGAAGGCAGAGAGCTAAGCAGGGGGTTTCTGAAGGTAACAACACATAAAAACAAAAGGAAAGACAGTGATACCTAGAATTTAAGGAAGCAGTTTTGCAATCCTTTGAAATGCTTATTCTTTCAGAGAAACCTGCTGAAGCCTCTGTTGCAGAAACTGAGGAAAAACCAGATACTCCGGTAATCAAACAACTAACAACTTACAATTGTTATGGAAGAATAAATAACAGATGTGCCTAAAGGTTATTTAAATGTGATGGTATGTTGATCTGTTATGGCCTTTTTTTTTACCTGTAGGCAGAAGTGGCTGAGGATGTAGCTGATGCAGAGGAGAGTGCTGGAGAGGAAAGGCCTGACAGTGTAGATGTAAAGCCAGGAAAAAAGGAACAGAAACTAACCAATCAGTTCAACTTCAGTGAGAGACCTTCCCAGACACCAAACAATCCTCTGAGAGTAAGAGTGTTATCTTAGCAAAGAATTTCCTGAACAGAACTGCACGATTCAGCTGCTACACATTATCTTATTATTTCAGGGATACATCAGAAAAAAACCCAAGATGAATGGAAATAAATTATACTTGCCTGGCTTTATAGATTTAATGACCCTTAGTTACCATATGACACACATCAGCTTGTGCTTGGGCTGCCTTGGCTATGGGTGAAACACCCATTGAGGCTGAGGTACACAACTGATGCTGTGTTGTACTGTTGGAAACATCACTAAATTGTCATCAAAGTCAAAGCATGTATCAAAGCTGAATTGGTCCTATTAAGTAAACTAAACTGTTATATAAGGATATTTTTGTGCTTGTCAGGTAACAATATTTAAATGAAAAAGTACATTTAAAAACATCTGCTCTAAAGAATAATGTGTTGTTTTGTTCTGGTAACTGCATTCCATTCTGTGTACAGGAAAGAGAATGTCAAACTGAACCTCCTCCTCGTGCCACATTTTCCGCAACAGCTAACCAAGTAAGAGAAACAATAAAGTATATTAACCTTACAGCAAAAAATGAACTTAATACTGAAGTAATGTTAATGGAGATTTTTCACATCAGATCTTGGATGTTAAACATCAATGCCAGTTGAGCCAAAATGATGTAATTGTAAATTCTTTGCATCTCACAGTCTGTGCCATTTTCTAGTAACATTATGACACTGTTATGTCAGATGACTGATAATGTGGAAATGAGGAATTCTGTCTACAAGTTGTGTTGGTTTGCAGTGGGAGATCTATGATGCGTATGTGGAAGAGCTGCAAAAGCAGGAGAAGAGTAAGGAGAAACAGAAGATCCTTTCTTCAAAGAAGGAGGATGACAAAGGCAAGAAGAAGACGATGTTAGTGGAGAATCCGGTAGGAGTTTTGAATGGTTACACTTCACTTATACACTCATTTTAGTTTGACCATAAAAATCTAATTTATTCAAGTTGTAATGTAGCCAAAACTAAACTGGGTGCAAAACAGCAGTAACAGCTGTGCTTGAACATTGTTCATAACTTGTGGGTCATATGGCAAAAAAAAAATCATTTTCTCAATACACAATTTGTTTAAGTTGAAACAGAAAAAAGCCCCAGTGCTGCTGTTAAAAGCTGTTTACTACTGGGCAGAAGTGATATGTTAGTGTCTAAACACTAATTTTGCAATAAATACAAATAATCTTCATGGAAGCCAAGCAGGGCTGGATTGGCCATTAGACATACCGGGTCGCTGGTAAATTTGGGCCGGCCAGGTACATTTGAGCATGGGCCAGTCTCCCTGGAGCAACTTGGGGTTAAGGGTCTTGCTCAGGGACCCAGTAGTGGTGCTGAAGGTAGGATAAGAACCCATGTCCTCTTGATCCAGAGGCAAATATCCTTCCCACTAGGCCACCACCATCCCATTAATATCAATTTATTACTTTTTAGAAAAAAGAAAGCTTGATACTTTTTGCTGATTTCTTTTTTCTTTGCATTTTTTCTCATGTTCAATTGTGTGTTTGCTGACAAAAAGAAACCCACTGCTGATAGACATGGCTTCAAACTATTTGCCTAGGTGCCTAAGACATGTGCGCAGTACTGTATATATTGCCTATATTGCACTATAAACATTCAGCTGAATAATAAAAACTAAGTAACTGTGTTCAGGATTTTTTCTTTTTTTCTGTGCTCAGGAACCATTCTTTTTTTAATTTTCTTTTCTTAGAGTGATGACATTACCAAAGTGACAAAGGTGGCAAAGATCGTTGAACGCATGGTGACTCAGAACACCTTTGATGACATCGCTCAGGGTAGTTATTCCTCATTGTAGCATTCCAAATGAAACATGGACATAAGAGTGCTGCATAACAAATAGGTTTCATCCACCTTTCTATCCTTCTCTTCCATGTTAGATTTCAAGTTTTTTGAAGATGCTTCGGATGAATTCCGAGAACAGGAGGGCACACTTTTACCACTGTGGAAATTCATGCACGACAAAGCCAAACGTCTGTCTGTGACAACCCTGTGCTGGTCTGTATGCACGTTACAGATTTACATAGACCAGAATACTTGCACAGTACATTGCTTACCCTACTTCCTTTAAATGTCACATCTCAGATTTACCTTTAAATGAGTAACATTTAAAGTGTCTCACATGGTGAGAAGAGCATGCTTTGCTGAAATAGTAGGATCGATAGGAATGATAACCTGTACAGGTTGTTGCTCCTGAACCTGTACCTGTGACTGTGGTTAGGAAAAGCAGCTCAGAGAAAGGATGAATTAATGAATGATGAATAAATCTACAGTTTTCTTTTCCAAACTTAAAATGCATATATTAAAACACAATTGGCCACTGGCTGTTTTAAACACCTAATGTATTTAAATGTTGATTAGCCCTGACATTACAACCAGGGTATAAAACATGTAGACTTTGTTTAGTTGGTTCTAGTTTTGCATTTTCAATAATATTCTAAATTGCTGCAAAATAAATAACAAGTAAAACCTTAAATATATTTTGTCTCCGTTTGATAGTGTATGCAAACACTAGTTGTTAAACTACACAGCCAGTGTGGTTTTGTGAATAATGTTGGAATTGTTTTCTATTTCAGGAATCAAACATACAAAGACTTGTTTGCTGTAGGGCTTGGGTCATGTAAGTTATCTCTACCCTCCTAAATAAAAGGGAGAAGTGCTGTTTTTTTTTTACTTACAGACATTATTTTAATGGTGAACTGTTCTGCTGCTTTCCTTCTTTTAGATGAGTTCACGAAGCAAGGTCAGGGCATGCTCCTGTTCTATTCTCTGAAGAACTCGACATTCCCAGAGTACATCTTCCATACTATGTCCGGGGTCATGTGTCTGGACATTCACAATCATCTCTCCTACCTGGTGGCGGTAGGCTTTTACGACGGCTGCGTGGCCGTCTACAACCTGAAGGAAAATGGGACAAACCCAGTCTATAAGAGCACTGCCAAAACAGGCAAACACACCGACCCCGTGTGGCAGGTAGAGTGCACCCAAGATCTGGAAGATACATTGAACATGTGTGTTAAAGCAGAGAAAACAATCAAGTGTGCTTTAACTACTGGAAGCCAAGATATAGAAGGCAATGTCTTTTGTATTGTTTTACATAGTTAAACAGGGCAAAGCTTCAGAGAGCTACACAGGCTTAACACCCTTTTTACAAAAACATGTTTCTGGTCAGTGTCAAGGGTTGCATGAAAAAGATTTTAATCATTTGCTATTGCGCTTGACAGCAGCGGTCAGGCTGCACTGTTTGCGCCTGCCATGACAACCCTGTATATTTTAAGACTGTTGTCTTTGCCCAGAGAAAAAATGTTTTCTAATGAAACATTCTTTGTCATCTCCTGGGAACATTGCTCTTGTTTTATGTTGCCCTCAGGTGAAGTGGCAGAAAGATGACATGGATAACAATCACAATTTCTTCTCAATCTCCTCTGATGGCCGTGTGGTATCATGGACCCTTGTGAAGGTAGTGATGGACACTGAGATTTACTTCATCTCACTATCTCAATATGTGTGCGTACTTGCAATTGATGCATGTGTTTAAATAAAGCCAGTTCTTTTCATTGCAGAATGAGCTAGTGTTCACAGACATCATTAACCTCTCTGTAGAGGGAGCTGTTTCTGATGGGCAAGAGGGCGTGCAGCACCCTACTATAGGTAAGACAGCAGAGGGTTACCAAACTGGTCCTCCTAACAACCCGATTTTTTCTTCCGTATGGGTTGGAGTAAAAGTCTGAACTGTCCTTAGGTCCCTGAGTACTACTGAAGTACAGTGACACTCAACTCAGCTTACAAAATGTTGACTTGTTTACTGACATCAAATTTAACCACAGTGGTGCTTTGCTGTACATTGCAATGCTGTACGAGTGCTCATCTGATTTATCTCCCTTTACAGCCTGTGGAACATCTTTTGATTTTCATAAACAGATTGACTACCTTTTTCTCATTGGCACAGAGGAGGGCAAGATTCACAAGGTCAGTTGCACCTGTCACCGGATTTTTCTATTTAGCTAAGCATACATTTTTTTTTACTAGGGGTGTCACTTAATAAAAATAATTGAAATAATTAGAAGCTCTGTGATGAATTAATCTAGATTAATTGCACACATTTTTGCTGTAAAAGTATTTAAATATTGAAATAAATATTTAAATTCACTGACCATTGTTTTTAACAAGGTAATTTGACACGGCTCATTTTTAGTCTTAAAGTTTTTTAAGATTTAAATTATATTTAAACAGTAAATACATATTTTATGTGTAGTTTTTTTGTACCATTGTTCCAGAGTTAGTATTACATGTGTCTTTGCCGTATTCTCCATGCCTTGTTATAGTGTTCTGGAGCTCTTGGCCTGCTTCTTTTTTCCTGCTGAGCCTTCACTGACTAAAATGTATATTATCCTAATGAGTATGCTCATTAGTCCATCACCTCAGCTCATTTCAGCTGCTACCTCATCTCACCAGCCAGTTTGGCAGCAGGGGGCAGCAGGAGTTAGCTTCAGCCCTTCCCTTCTCCCATAATTTGTGTGCACTGCAACAGTATAGGTACAAATTAAGACTGATGCAGAATACTATGGCCTTGCATTTGATCTGTGTGCATTTTTACCTGGAAAAATAGGCATAAAGCACACTCTTTTAAAGTTAGCAGTATTACAGTTATACTGCGAGTTATACCACATACATAAAACCCATATGGGGAATATAACAACAGTAACATTACTACTACTACTACTACTACTACTACTACTAATAATAATAATAATAATAATAATAAAATGTATTTATATTGCTCATTTTATACATTTGAATGCAGCTCAAGGCACTTTAGATAAAGTACCTTAAGACATCAACAATAAAAAAGAGCAGTAATATATGTGTTAAAAATCATTATTAATATATGAAATATGAACATTCAATGATAATAATAACAATAACATCATAATAAAAGGAGCACAAGCATAATTGGGGACACCCAATGACATGGTGACCTGGTAAGAAACAACCCAACAAGGATGTTCAGTTAAAAATCTAATTGAGGTTAAAACCCATCCTACAGTTGGGTGGGTGGGCACCGGTGTAGATAGTAGCAGGGTGTCAAGCTGCAGAGGATGCAGTGGGGTGGGTTTATGGTATATCTTTCCCCATGCGCCTGGCAGACTCTCAGTTTAATGCCGGGATTCATCGGTAGCTGGTGACATATTGCCCTGTTGCAGTCTTCCAGAATCCTCATTATCAGTGCAGAGATTACTCAGACATGACAATTTCATGCCTTCAGATAGCACAGCTGCTTATGATCTGACTGTGCTAACAAAGTACAACTGTACCACTCTATTTCGTTTAAAATGAGCGTAGGAGGAGTTGATTTTCACCAACACAAAGCTAAAATGATACAATACTTTAGTGTTTTAGAAAAAAGACTAATACAGCCCAGAGAGAAAAACAACACAGGGTGCAGTAGATGCAATAAAGCTGCTGTTTCAAAAATGTCAGCTGAGCCGTCTCTCTTTGATTGATAAAGACACTAAGCAAAACTTAGCGGGGACAGTATCATCCAGAGACATGCTGCAAATCTCTGCTTTCTGTCAATAAATGCTGGGCTCTGCCACCTTACTACATTTATCCATTTAAACCTGTGCCTCCAACCACTGCTTTTTTCCCTAGCCTTCTTCTGCCACCTTGCAAATGGTGTAATTGTTGTAACCCTACTTTGTACGTACATTCATTAGTCATTGGTCATCTGGTAACCCTATCAAACTGCGCTGTGTTGGGTTACCACTTGGTGCACCGTGTGGGTTTACAATTTTTGATTATTGCTCAAATTAAGACCAAGAACACCACTGGTACAGTATTGTTCAAAATAATAGCAGTGCAATGTGACTAACCAGAATAATCCAGGTTTTCAGTAAATTTGGCATACAAGTTACCAGTAGGTGCAGTAGATTCTCAGACAACAAACTAGACCCAGCATTCATGATATGCACGCTCTTAAGGCTGTGCAATCGGGTACTTAGTTGAAAGGGGTGTGTTCAAAAAAATGGCAGTGTGGCATTCAATCAGTGAGCTCATCAATTTTATGAAAAACAGGTGTGAATCAGGTGGCCCCTATTTAAGGATGAAGCCTGCACTTGTTGAACTTGCATTTGAAAGCCTGAGGAAAATGGGTTGTTCAAGACACTGTTCCCGAAGAACGGCGTACTTTGATTAAAAAGTTGATTGGAGCAGGGAGAATCTGTAAAGAGGTGCAAAAAATTACAGGCTGTTCAGCTAAAATGATCTCCAATGCCTTAAAATGGAGAGAAAAACCAGGGAGACGAGGAAGAAAACTGAAGACAACCATCAAAATGGATCGAAGAATAACCAGAATGGCAAAGGCTCAGCCACTGATCAGCTCCAGGATGATCA
>JBBPDB010000023.1:10091840-10104408 GCA_037974465.1 Brachypetersius altus | reverse complement strand
AAGCTCTAATGAACATCTGGGTCTGCTGCACACACACACAGCATAACATCTGGGGACAGCAGTCACCCAAGCCAAGGCAACCAGCCTGCACATCTACCATCAGAAAACCAGAGAAGAAGAGGAGGAAACAGATATTTGTGCTGATTGTTTAATGATCTTAACTCTTTTTTTACCCTACATTTTAAAATCGAGAGTACTAGTAGGTCAACTCCTTGGACATGGATTAAACCTAGCCCTGGATTGTCCAGTTTTCTTAATGGAGAGACTTGAAAGGCAAATAAGAAAGTAAGGGAGCATGAGGCAGAAACAGAAAGAACATGAGAGAGACATAGGCAGAGAGAGAAAGAGAGAGAGAGCATGAGGGAGAAACAGAAAGAGCATATGAGAGTAAGAGAGAGACAGAACCCGAAAGAGAGAGAGAGAGGCAGAGCATGAGAGAAAAACAGAAAGAGCATATGAGAGAAAAAGAGACAGAGCCCGAAAGAGAGAGTGAGAGAGACAGAGAGAGAAAGAGACTGCATGAGAGAAAGAGAGAGAGAGAGAGAGACTGCATGAGAGAAAGAGAGAGAGAGACTGCATGAGAGAAAGAGTGAAAGAGAGAGCATGAGAGAAAGAGAGAGACAGAGCCCAAAATAGAGAGAGAGACAGAGTGAAACAGTGAAAGAGAACATATTAGCTAAACATATTAGAAAAAACTACATTTTACATCTGATTGTATTCAGACCTCCGGACTGTATTTGGGCCTTTACCTCACAGCACTACTAAGTGATGAGCAAAGCACCATCAAGTTTGGGTCCAGATGTTTTAGGGCTCAAAACATATGCAACTAAATTTTACAGACAAACCCGGTTACATAACAGCAAGGCTTGGTTTTGTGAGCAGCTGGGAGCAGTTGTGGTAGTAAAATGGAAGAGATCAGAGGTGTTTCTGATGGCTCAGGACCGTGGGAGGAAGATCTAATCCAATAAGCGCTACAGACACGCACACACTCCGGAGCAGAGAGTATGTCTGGGGAAACACCCAATCAAGCTCTTTTTCTCGCCCTGTCTCTTTCAGAAGCCACCTCTGCGGCGGTGTCTGTCTGTCTGTCTGCCTATATTTAATCACTGTTTTGCCACTTCTGTCATTGTAAAGTTACTGCATTTGTGTCACTGGATGAATACTATGTATCTGGGTCTCCATTAAATATTATAAATCTAGTTAAACTATACATATTTCTCATTATAATATTTATAGACATTCCAGACATAAGCATTATTTACTGAAACAGGTAACATATAAATATCAAAAGGAATCCGACATTCATTCAATTAATCAATTTGATATAGACAGAGTTAAAACTAGTCTCTGAATAGATTATTTTATTATAAATACTGCATATATTTGCTGGATTTAAGATGATTTAATCTGCCAAGATATCATTTTTTGCAGCACTGTGTTTGATGCTACAGATGATGAGCGTGTGTGTGTGTGTGTCTGTGAGTGTAAGCAGGCAGGGCCCAGCAGGCATTCCACACAGCAGGGGGGCTTCTCTCCTCCCTCTGCAGTTTAAAATAAGTTCCCACTGTTCTTCTGAGACAGAACAGCACTTTCCAGATCGGCCTGAATGAGAGGCTGTGTTGAGGGATCTGCTCCTACTGCCTGACTTTTTATTCAGAGCGGGCAACCACCCATTCTTACTCATTACGCTCTTCCCACTGAAAAACATTTTTCTAAAGGGACTGTATCATTACAAGGTGGATTAAAGGAACTGCAGGGTTTGACTGCTATGAGTCAATTGCTCAATTGTAAACAGAGCACAATAACAGAGCGCGCCTCTGCTGCAATATCAGGGCTTGCAGGATTATGTAAAGGCAATTTTTGAATATTTATCTTGTTGAGATATGACGACAAATACTCTCTGGCTGCCTGTCTTGCAATTGGCAGCTTGTAATTACAACATCTCTGGGATCACTGTGTAATTCAAAGCTCAGTCTGTAATACAGACTCAGACCGAAAAAAATGAACTGGTAAAAGTTCAGCTTATACATTCTGCAGAATGACCTGTTCTAAACATGCGCGATAATTTTCAATTATGAAACCTTAAGACTGGACTGAGCTCAGCAGATATGTCAGAAATCAGAGGGCTTGTGTCTGTTTACAACCAGGCAAGTGGTCCACTGTTAAGCACGGTGTCAGCTGCAGATGTGGACATACTGGACACTAAGAGGAACAGAGAGAAGAGCACTGGGGGAGTAAGACGGTCATAAGCAGTAGGATCAGATCGGGATCAAACTTACCTGCATGTATCTGATCTGCAGCGTTAAGGAGGCAAAGTGGCATACGTAAGCAGAACACATTAACTCACACGCACAGGCTTGGGAACAATGCAGGAAAAGGGTCAATCTATCTTCTTACATAGTTAAACTGAGCTCTTAAATGTGCACAAACCTGAGACACCCAGGCACAAGGAGAAATGTAGGGTCCCTCTTGCCAAAACAGCATTTTAAAAACCTACTTACTCATATTTCCTCTATAGCCAATGTGTAAAACATATACAAAAAGAAACGTTTTCGCTACTGACTATGCAGAGCAACATATATTCATACATAAGTCAGATATCTTTCTTTGTTGGAAGATTTCTGTGACCTACCAGGACATCAGTAGCCCTATTTACAGTTTATTTATTTGTTTCACCCTATCAGTAGTGTTAGGTAGAGCATGTTTTTGAAAGTCTGCTGTTGTTGTTTGAGTACTTGGCTTTCTTTAGTTAAATAGTAGCAACCTTGATTGTATCACTGAACCTAGAATGGCTTTTCATTAAGAACACTGAGTGAGAAGAACATCCTTTCCATGAAGCGGTCCTATATTTTGGTAGGATATCTACGCAATTCCTAATTGTTAAGTAACTCATTTACTGTTCTGAACTACAATTTAACACTTTAGTTAGACAACCAAACAAACACTGATTATATATTTTTTATGAATTTTTATAGCTGTAATTTACCTCCTGCCCTCCATAAATCTTGCCCAAATTGTCGAGTTGCCAGCATTCCCTGGAATACACTCACTCTCTCACACATACATGCACAAAGACACTATTTAGAGTAATGAGGCTCACGTACCATGGGCTGTCTAACTTCCACCTTAATGATGTCCTCGTAGATGTCATCTCCTTCATCTTCACACGGCACACAGTCATAGATGTCATCCTCACCCACATCATGCTCACTGAAGACAAACAAATCAAATATGTTAATTTCAGCTGAAAGAACAGAAACACAAAATTCCAGAAAGAAATATCCAACAGTACACAATGCTTCAAATTAATATTTCCCTTTCATGGACTGAACAATGTGGATTTTTTTTTTGTTTACTTCATTACAGACTATATTGACAACAACAGATGACAATAACCTGCTTACATTGTTCTTTGAACTCCTTATATTATTGTGTGCAGTTCAGGTAACCATAATCAACAGGATATGAATACAGGCTTTCAGTAACAGGACACTGGTGTACAAGAGACTAGTGGTGGCCCAGTCTCCAGTTTGTTAAGAAAAAACTGCTATGTGCTTAAATTCTAAACCAGAAAAGCTTAATCTAAAGAGGATACACAGAGAAAGAAATACAGAGACCAAATGTGTCTGTTTTTCCAGTTCGCTGTCAGGATTAGACATATCTTTACATTAATTTTGCAGACAATTTTATCCAAAGTGACTTAACAGTATGGGTAAACATTCAGGATCCATATAATACTATCAAACATGGCCGGTTCCCTATCATACATTTCCAGTCAGTCAGGGTGAGGGGTAGCACATGCATACCATCATCGCTTCTTCTCAAACTCCAATTTGCCCAGCAATGTACAGCCAAGTGCACTTGGAGGAGAGCACTAGACCAGTACTGTGTATATGAGTAAGCATGAAAAGGGAACTAAGTCATCCTTTCCAGCCAGGGAGTGATGTCTCCAGCCATTGTCCATAAATGTGTTCCCGTGTAGCAACTGTTGCTGTTTTTAGCTACTCTTCCAAAGTTGCACAAGTTTTATAGAACTGCAACAAAAACCCATTCGAATGAATTACAAACATTACACAAGACACCAGTGATACATTAACTTGAGTTCTGTGCTGGACACTTTAAATAAATGAATGTGTAAATAAATAAATAAATAAATGATTAAATAAACAAATAAACACACACACGTGAATGTGTGTATGCGTGTTTTCCCGTGGACAGCTTCACTGGCATCCATCAATCCACACATCGCCTTCATTCTCTTAGGCAAGTGAAGGCCTAGCTCAGTCTGAGTGGCTTTCTCTAAAGTATCTGACATCTATGTAAGGAGTCCTTCCCTAGATGGACCCAGCTGTGCACTCAGGGCACAGTCCAATCAGTTATCATATCCCCATCACTCTCTTATCAAGTATTATGCACACACACTCACTCACTCACACACACACACGCAGGCACAGGTTGTATTTTTCTATCTCTATTTTCCATTTCCGCCTAAATATGAAAATACTTGTAATAAAACACAAATTTTGCCACCTGTTCAGTACTCTAACCTTGCATACATTTTCAACCACGGCAGCACCATCAAAATCAGTCTAACCCCAAAGCTCTGCTGTGTGATAGTAAAATCAGAAGAAGAATGTATTTAACATGACCACATTACCATAATGACCACCCTTAGTAATAATTCAGGTGGTAACAAAACAGATGGTTTGGGCTGTTGGTCCAGATCACTAGCATATGAATTTTTATAAAATTAGTGAATTGTTAACACTATATGGCTCCCACCAGCTTGGCCAGATGGCATGTCTGCGGCTGCTCTGTCTCTGGTTGTCATGGGCAACCCACAACCCCTTGCCCAAAACAGCCAGCCAATGCCACCACAAAGCACTTCTCGATGAATGAAGGCTCCAGGCAGCCACTGACTCTTTTCTCTTCTATTGCTGTTTCCATCTGCAGAAGAAAACAGGCGTGACAAGCGAACGCAGCTGGGACTTTACACGCATTTGGCCGATTAATGGAGTGCCTCATTCATTTAGAAAAGATGCATGGATACATTTCAACAGAGTAATGTAAATTCAGGCAACCCTTCCCAAACAGACTAGCACTGAAAATGTGTGAAAGTTAATATGTTCTTTACTGACATATTAACTGCTATAGTTCAGAGCTTAAATAATTCTGCCAGACAATTAAGTCGATACATGCCTACATGACAGTAATTAGCCTTTTAAGTCTGAATGCTGTATAACTCTGGGTGGCAGCACACACATTTGTGAGGATACTATAAGCCAATAAGAAGATTACTAATGTGGTCTTAACATACCATGACAGTATTATTACAGCTTTCAAAGTTCTCAACTTCGGCTGAATGCACTTTGATGCCTCTCAATTTAAATGCACTCACTCTTAAAGGAACTGGAACGTCGGGGAGCAGGAGGTATTCTGTACAATGTGGTTTTCACTACGCTCCCTTAGTTTAGTCTGCTTCTGTGACACGCAGCAACACAGCTTGAAGCAAGCACGGCTGAAAGAGTACAAATCTGTGCCGAAACCAACAAATCTGAACTTTCCTCATTTTCTCCTCCCAATTTCACAACAGCTGTTTCAAAATTTTGGCAAAATGCATCGCCACGGATGACTGAGGCTACAGTGGCCAATAAATGCGGTTGGCTATGTGTATGGAATGAAGTACTTGGTCACTGACCTCTAACTGTCTATTTGCATCACCTTCTGCACCACCTCAGCACCAAACTGCAGCATCCATAGCTCAACATTAATGACTGCACACAAAGTCGCATCAGCAGTGAAAATCACTATTCGGGCAAGCTGATGTTCAGTAATAGGGCAGGAAATCCATCTGATGAACAATAAATTTGAATATTATCTAGTTGGGACAAACAAACGCAACCTTGCTGTGTGTCCCAACGTTTTTGTAGGAAAAAAAATCTTTGGTGAGTTTTGTTCCTCTGAAACTCATAAAAAATTACATTTTTTAAATGCCAGCAAAATAATTTGGCCAATTTATCTTCTTGGCTTTTTGACCACTCTGTTAAGGTATTCTTCACAAGTTTTAAGGTTTCTTCACAAGTTATAAAACAAAACAAAGGTCAAACATTCTATAACCCCGTTTCTAAAACATATGATGTATAAAGATAAAATCTGTTCATAAATGTAATTATGTAAAATGTTAACTTCATACAGGGTGTTTAAACACACAGAACACACACTCGTCCAAGTTAGAGCGCTGCGCAGAACGTCACCCATGTTTTGAAGCAATGTAAACACTGCCTTGGGGGGGATCAGGGACATGCACGTGTCGTTTATCTATTTTCACGCTGCTGTGAACACCAAGTCTCTTTCCGGCTCCTTAACACCGATATCTTTATCTACACAAAGGCATCGATGTACATTGAAGAGCTTAACATGATTATGTGCACTTCACCTGTTCTGCTGTCGATAGCACATTCTGTGCATGCTCAATAAATTCTGCTGAAGATTCTCCGGCCCCTACACACTCTCTGCCGGCCTGTCAGTCACTCACTATCTTGAGTTACCAGTGTCAGAAATATGTACGAAATGCTCAAGGTAACAGAAGCGGCTTTGCAAGCCGCATACCTACACAATTACCAATAAGCACAAAGTAATCAAATTCTAGTGCGACTCGGCTAGACAGCTTTCTTTCCATAAGGGAAACATGACGTGAATGCATCTTCTGTACTGGAAAGAAGAAAAATGGGCAGACAGCAGAAAGGTGCTGGTCCCAATCAAATATGCAATACTATGGTCCACACAGAGTGCGAATTGTTTGAAGCTTTAATTGAGGTTGTGTGGTTCACCCAGACAGACAGACCGCTGCTTCTTGATTCATTACCCAAGCTGACTCACAATGAATTCCAAGCCCTTGCTGCTCTGAGGTGCATACCTAGATTCACACACCCAACACAGTTTCTGCTAAGGGTGGGATGATACTCTCGGCTCATCATTCAATTTGATTTAGCATATAGGGTTCTAGACTAAATCTAGGAGGCAGAAAGCCTGGAAATGTGTATTAATTGTATTAATTGTATTAAACCGATAGTAGTATGTGTTGTATCTGTTTTTTTTTTTTTGCATTAACTTGTATATTGCATGGGGCTGACAGTGAGGTGTGTTTATTGTATGCTGGTTTAACCCCTTGTCATCGGCAGTTGATGATACTAAGCTCTACCCTTCCAGCACACAAGCAAGAGTCATGAAAGGTAACCGAGATCCTGGTCAGGAGCTTGTAGGTTAATAATGCTCTTGGTATGGTCTGGTAGCTCTGTAGGTTTAGAAAAAGGTTTATTTTTTTATTTTTAATAACTTCAATTAATATATATTTATACTCCCATTCATGTTTCTCATATTTCTGATATTGTGACGATTACTGACATCAAACACACTGAGTTGCATTAAGGTATGTGCCATACAACACTGAACATGCTGGTGTGTTAAGCTGTGTGTCGTATGACACTGGACAAGCTGTGCATTAAAGCGTGTGTCACTTAACACTGGTTAGTTTCAATGTGCATCATGCAACACTGGACATGCTGAGATATGTTTAGCTTTGTGCAAATGACAATATACACACGGAACATGCTGTAGGACACCAAACATGCGGGTGTGCATTAAGTTGTGCATCACAGAACGTGCAGTGATGTGTGCTGTACGACACAGAATGTGTGCCTCGTATGACCCTAAACATGATGGCGTGTGTTCAGCTGTTCATCAAATGACCTCGAATGAGCTGGCACGTGTCAAGTGTGTTGTATAACAGTAAGTGTGAAAAGCGAGTTAAATCGTGAGTCATGGAACATTTACATGCTGTTGAGTGTTGAGCTGAACTTGCTGGAAGATTTTAGTCATGGCACATTTACATGCTGTAGAGTGTTGAATTGAATGTGCTGGTGTGTTGATTGTGACATTTGGCACTCAAATAGCACAACTGCATTGTACTGCATGATCCACAAAACGCGTCAATCACCCATCTCCACGTTGTGCATTATCACACTTTGGCATCACGAAGAAATGTGTCACGATGTGCTGTTACACTCATGCCTTTTCTGGGCCACTCACAGCTGCCCAAAGACTTCAGCTGACTCTTATAAAGAGCAGAGCAACATGAACAGAGGACATAAGATTAAAGAGAATACCTTCCCCTTTCCAAAACAGCCCTGAGGACAAGCATTAGCTGAATGATGCTTAGTGCAGTGATCTGTGAACTGGATTCCACAGTGAGAGTGTGTGTCTCAGGGCAGAATCTGTCAGGGGGGAAGAAAGAAAGCGGATGCCGTTTGTACATGAATGTGCATGCATGTGTGTTTTCCCCAAACTCCTGTATCGCTGTCTATTTTCCATCTGATTTACCTCTGGACAGCAAAGGGAAGAACTCTGCCTCTGCACGCAATGCCGACTGCATTTGTGTGCCTGAGCAGCTAGGGCTGCAAACTTTTCCCCATAGACTTGATCACAGAAAAGGCAGCTATGATAGTATGAGGCTACAGCCCTGAAACAGCCTGAAACCTCTGACATATTGGATTATGACTGCTATTATCCACGTCACAGATACAGTTCAGACAGATCAGCGGATCCTGACCATAATCCCAATTGGTGGACCAGGTTCATGGACCTATAAACGGACAAGAGTGGACATGGCCCAGAGTGGGCATGGTCCAAAAAACAGGAAAACCGGGTTTGTGTGTTTTCGTTCATCAACAAGCACACTTCAAAGTGGTTAGTTCTTTTTAAAACAAAAACTGAAGCTGTTCATCAAGCTATAAAACTTTTTTAAATTACTCATGCGTTGTGACCTAATACGACCTGAAAGACAAATACGAAAAACGTGATGGATACAAGTGTTCCTGTGTTTCCTCTCCAAACACTGCAACAGATGAAAATTCTCAATCACGCATATGGACTGTGGTTCCATTCCCATGGGTTCGGTAGGTGGGTTCAGCCCTTATTAAGTGATCACAGCCAACTCTGCCCAGAGTCTCAGATTTGTCCGTGTGACCAGGAGCCTCGCTTGAGACTAAGCCTTTCCTAGAGAGGAGAAATTTAATGAAATGGGCCCAACATATGTGTTCATTAGATGTATATGCATGTGTGTATATATGTTCATTTACGGAATTCACATGCACACATTATTAATGGACCTGTTATTTTGTTTCCCTTTCTATAATTTCTAATAACAGTATTTATTTATTTTTTATTGAAAGTGTAATTAATAGAAATTGTGTGTGCGTGTGTGTAATAATTCACATTTATTGAAGGGAGCATAAGGACATTTATGGGGGTTATATACCAAAAGCCTCTACAACCATGCACAACATGTAAAACTGGTCTTCTGAGAGCTAGAAAAGGAGTAAATCCCTCAATCATGCGAGATGAGCCACTCTGTTATCCCACACCATGTAGTCCATGCATGTGACATCTTCCGAAATTGGCCCACAGCAGTTGATGGAAAGACTTTCTTGTACTGTCTGAAATCTTCTTAAAATTTGTGAAATGTCTGAATAGAAAACCTATTTGCTAAAGTTCAAGGATACCTGTGATTCATTCCTCTATGCCAGGAATAGGGAACCTTTTTCCTAACAAGGGCCATTTCATTCATCCTTCAAGGTCCTTACTAAATTACCGCTATTGAACACGCCTCTAATGTGACAGCTAAAATTTCTTCTCTTTGGTGAAGTATCTGAGGGTAGTAATGATACTGCTTGTAGCCGGTTAAGCAATTCCCTCCAGAATCAATGAAGTTTGGGACATACATAAGGTTTATAAACCTCTCACAGCGAGAGACTGTTATACACAGCTTAGAGCTTGTCATTGCTTTGCAGCTCAATGATTTTCTGTTGCATGTTGTCAGGTGGTCCACAAATATGTCAAGCTCCTTTTATTTACTTTTTGTGTCCTGAAACCTAGTTTGACACACTCAGCAGATTAAGATGGTAAGCTTTATTTTGTTTTTCTGGAGTAGGAAAATGCAGTTACCCTTTTCCAGCTGCACTGGCCACATATTTAATGTAGTTTCAAATGATTTCACATTTGGAAACAGAGAAGCTTGCTGAGGCCTTGCAGCATAATGTTCAGCTATAAGGCACACTTTGTAAATGTCTTCCCTCAGTCTGTAAAACCATGTCCCCAACCTTTTTCGCGTCACAGACCAGTTTCATGTAAAATATTTTCACGCACCAATATAGATAACAAAAAAACAAAGTCTTTATGAAGAAGCTCCCCAATGACATTTGTTGTCTACTAGCTTGTGGGCTACGTTTTGGATGTAGCATATCACGTGATCGAGACGAGTGTTAAAATAAAAGATAGTTTGGCCTCTAATAACACAGGTCAAAATCATCAGAGAAGAGTTTATGTGGGTTTTATAGTGTTTTTCATGCTGATTTCAAATCTGTGTTTTTCCCGCACATACAGTTTTTGTGATGGTTATATATTGCATGATAGTTGGTATAATGATCATATAATCACATATAATATAATCACATAATATAGTCACATAATCATAATCATATGCTGAGTGTTTGTGAAGAAACAGTGGTAACTGACTGACACTGATCATTATATCTGTGCCACAGTGCGGCCTGTCTGACTTCACACTGAAAATATTGAAACAGTTACTTGATTGGTGGTTTAAGAAAAACTGCATGCAAGTCTATTGCAGATCTAATATTACTCATCATTCAAAAAGTTGACGTGAAAAAAAAACTGAAAGCAGATCTGAAATCAGCATGAAAAACTGGTTTTCGAAAAGTGTGACTCTGATGATTACCAAAAAAAATGTTGTAGACTTTTCTAATCAATCAACCGGTCCACGGCCTGGTGGTTGATGACCTCTGGTATAACAGATCTCCATTGTTTCATTGCAGGCCAGAGAAGAAAAAAAAAAAGGAAATTTCTTGCAGAGTCCTACAGTGAATTCTGAACAGCTTGTGTCGTATCAGTCATACAATCTGTAATGGACACTTTGGAACTACTTCACTTTGTCTAGTCTGCAGCAGCAACAAGGCACTCCTTCACAAATTCTCCTCATGAGTCAAGTTTCAGCTGCTTAGCAGTTAGTTTGCTTAGCACAAAACTTGCCTGCATGGCAGTGTCCCTGTCAGAACATGGTCCTGGCTTGCTGGGCAATCAAAGTCTGCTGAAGAGCATTAAATGTATTCAACACTTTCAACTCATTCAGTCTGGCATGTTTTGAGCTGTAATGGCACTCGAGACTGGCCTTCACCGTCATCACTGGATGTGCGTCCCTACAAACTAGGCACACTTAAAAAAAAAAAGTAACGATTTCTCTTGAGCATCTACTTTTCTTGTCTTTACTGATGCCAATATGCGTCAGCGATGATACGACTTTTGACTGTGACCCCGATCTGCATATGACGTAGAGAATGTGCCACACAGACACCTCTTACTACTATTTAATTGTAATTACTTCAGGAAAAGTAGCCGTCTATATTTAAGCATTAATACAAAAAAAAGCAAGCAGAAAAAAGAACCCTAATTAACGGCCGCAAGGACCCGATCAAACGGTTTTTAATTAAATTAAAAAATCATGGAATTTTTTAAATATGAACAGATGGATTTTACAGTACACACTCCATTATGGATTTTCTATGACTCATTCCAAGTAACACAGATAATTCAGGAGAAGGCTGATAGCTAATGGATTTCATGCGAAATTACCGGTGTACAATGGCTCATAATGTTCTACCCTGTCATGTCCTTCAAAAAGTCTACTGTATAAAACATTCAGTCCTTCCCTTGTTCAATCAGACGTATTCTATCAGACAGGCTACATATCTGGGCCTGTTGTTTACATATTCAACCAGACTGATTCCAGATTAGGTAACACCTGTACCGGAACTGACGCTGAAACAAGATGCGTAACCCCCAAGTAGAGATAAGACTGGCAACCCTGTCATCTTCTCTTTTAACTCAGGAACTTTCTCTGCCAGGCCTGTACTCCGCCTGGCATGTGCTGTGGCTCTAGCCCTGAGCTTTCTTTATCATCTCCAGCAGGCAGACGTCACGCTTGTGACTGAATGGAATAATGTTTATAGGTGAGCAAAAATCACATTCCAGACTGATGGCTCGAAAAGATTTTCCAGTGTTGGATGTCAAATTAATGCAGATATATAAAGATGACATTTTATGCACTATATATTAGTCTGTATCTCTATATTCACAGATATGCTGTGGCAATTCAAAGGTCTGAGGATAGTCAAGCTCAGCTTCACTATGAATGTCAAAACCAGAGCCAAAAAATACTTGCAAGGGGTTATTTCTTTTGCATATATATTAGGGCTGGGAAAGCGCATTATTTACTTAACGCCGACAACTATTTTATCGCACGTTAACGCAGGTTTTTAAAACCTGCTTTCACCGCAGTAACGCGTGCAGCGGCGGACCGGGACTGTCTTTACCAGCTTGGGTTTTCGCATCTCGGCCGCATCTTGGACTTTTTTGCAGAACGCACAGATCGCCAGTCCGCCCCTGAACACCAGCGCTGAGGTATTTAATATGGACAAAAGTAACGGGACATCTG
>JBBPDB010000023.1:10002676-10013983 GCA_037974465.1 Brachypetersius altus | reverse complement strand
TATATAATCAGTTTTAAAATGCTATATGTTTAGTATATTTGATCTATATTAGTTATTAGCCCAAAATGACTTACTGTGTCACACATCCTGTCCTGTTATTTCCCTGTCTGGCCATGTTTTCTCTCTAAACGTGGTTCGATGTTCCGGCCTAGTCTTTCCCCTCAACCTGTTGTCGGTGTTCCCGCTCTCCTTCATCACGTGTTTCCACTTCCCTGTCTTGTGCGTATATACCCCTGTGAGTCATTCCCCAGAGTCAGTTAATAGATCGCATTTGTGTCCCTCCTTGTTTTCTATTACCCACATAACAACATACTGATCCAAATTGTGGCTTTATAAAAAAAGGCTACTGCCTAGTCCTATTTTCTCTGGTCACAGTATTTGCGCCCCTTACAAGAACAACATTTTTCACCTGCCTATGCTATGTAACAGCTTAACTTCGGAGATTATTGTTTTCAAATTTATGAACAGAAAATAAATGATCTAAATCTAATAGTTCATGTGAAAGTTGATGGCAGGCATCTTATTGTAGATTGCATGTAACTGCCCAGGTACTGAACTGACAGTGATCACTGTAGTCCTAGAATAAAACTTATCAAGGGTCTAGTATCTATCTGGCATCAGTATAGATACTAGAAATCCAATATTTTGCCACTGAATCGCATATCCATTGTTTCGGTTCAAATAGAAAGTTTTGGAGTCAGACAAAAGTAGTTCAAACAAAGATATTGATGTTCATTATCCTAAAACATTAACCACTATACCATCTAATCACTATTAATTTGTTTATTTTGATTCTATGGATTTGTTCGAAATGGAGCAAACACTGCCCACTTAGGCTGGGGTGGTCACATCCAAAATTAATAGTCTCAAAATAAAAAGACATCAGCAGTGGTTTGCTGAAGGGAGATCTTAATGGAGAGTCACAGCACCAGACATGGAACCCAAGTGCGATGCACACTGTGGAACTCAAGGAAAGGCCATAAACACAATTATACACGCTGGTTAGACACCCACACACTCTGAGGTCAAAAGGGTAGGGGCTTAGCACCCCCAGGGAGTCCATTTGTATACACATATTAAACGCTGAATATGACACAGTACAGTGTAACTCATTTTTTAAGGTATTTAAGGTAATTTAAGGTAATCTTATACGAATATATCTCAGTAAACTCACTCATTCAAAGTGCAGTCAAACCTGTTTTGCTTTTCTGTAGGTCTAATTTGGTTCTTTTTCTGGATAGCCAAATACAAACATGCATTTTTAAATACAGTGTTGGCAAAGGAGAAGGGAAATAAACTATTCTTAAGGCTTTAGGTCATAGCTGCTCTAAATCCATTTCATACAGTAATAATTAGGCTTTGTGGAGATAATGCCTGAATTTAGAAGAGCTCGGCATACTATTAATCCTCCCATTTCATTTGTAGCTTAGACAGTTGTGTGGGTGGCCTCTCACAGAAGACTAGCAGAAGAAAGTTTGCAGAGGAAATTTTCTCAGCCGAGTCACCCGAGATCACCCTGAAGAATTTTAAAAGAACGCACACTTGGCCCCTTCAACCTGAGACCAGCTTCGCTTAGAATTTTGTCTAATTAATGCCAAAACTTAATTTACACTCTAGTAAGTAGGTTAAAAAGGTCCGCTGATATCATCAAGCATCTCATCCTATTATATGTTACAAGACTCATTTTTTTCTTCATTCCATGAGCATGTGGTCCCCAGTCTAACCGCAGTGCACATGATGCACACTTCCTGTTTACACTTTGAGAGATTTCATCAGAGCGCTTTTTGGCAATGCCTGCTGGAATTAATGACTTTAGATCAAAGCAACTGGTGCAGAGGGAGGGAGCGCAGCAGGCTGAAAGACTCAGGCACCTCTGGTCAGGGCAGGCTTATCCTCATTCTGTGTGACAATATCATATCAAATAAACAAACAAACAACGTATCTGTGCTTCAAACCTGCGCCTGTCTCCCCCTTTTATCTACCCTGCAGTGTAATTCAATTAACCTTCCTTAAATCTCTGACACCCTTCTGAAGTATCAAAGGAAAACGAAAGAGTCGGGAGCGAAAAGCATGCCAGAAGAAGAGGCTCATCTCTTATTGAGTAGGCAAAAGGAGGGAGAGCTTTGTCAGGCAGATATGGTGAGCGAGAGCATGAGCTTGCAGGATCAAAAAAGTGGCTCCCAGTTACTAATCCCTCCAGAGGAAGGCAGAGGCAGAAAGGCATGGCGGTGGGGCGGTGGGGAAAGGCAAGAGTGCCATAGTTTCCCTCCAGCTAGTGGCCACCACTCTGAAGCCACACCCAGGGTTTCATCAGTCTGACACGCAAGACTCATTATGAATGGGTTTCTGCAGACGAACAGAAACATAGCAGTGGTAGACAGATACAGAATCAACCAAGAAAAGATCAGAGGACAGAATGATGTCTTTGCACGTGTGCTAGGCAGTGTCTGGAGATGTGGAGGATGGGGTGTCCCTTACCCCTCTGACACCCCAGCTCAATTAAGACTAGCAGCCGAGCTAAAAGGGACTGCTTTTATCTGACAGAGCTGTGATAGCAGGGCACGACGAGGGCACAAAATGAAAATGATCCTAGTAACTGTCAGTTACTGGAGGTAGCTTTTAAACTCAAGAGCACTTGTACTTTTAGAGCAGACTAAAGATGCACACACCAAGATCCTTTGTCATGTTCTACACATTCTTATTCAAGGCAGACACACGCAGACACCAAAAAGTAGTGCATGATTAGAAATGACACGGCATCAAAACACATTAACTGCCTGTACATACAAAAAAAAACAAAAAACACATAAAATACTGAAGACAACACATTGGGTTAGGCCCCACGAGTCCAAGGAGGGAGTATGTGAATATATCTGTAATGCGCAGATCATGCAGGGCACAGCCTCTGGTACCCCTGCGTATCTTTAAAAAGAAGGAAAAAAAAGAAAAGCTGTCACTCTGGATTTAGCCTAGTTTCCAACATGATGGCCATTAATTTCAAAGCAGATGGCAAAAAGAGGATAGAAAAAAACCACTGGCCTAAGCTACTAAAATAACTCAGACTGGAGTGCCTATCAGACAAGCATTAGCTTCAGGGAATGACATTAGTTACTATGTGAATTTACCCTGGAAGTGAAATTTAAACTCACTTTATGCAGTACAGTACGACAGAGGGATGCACCATCTATATTGTGCATTTGACTTTGTTACATGAAAGAGAGAGTAACCCAGGAGCTGATGGTAAGGACAAATATTGAGGATGTCAATTCATGATTTAAAAAAACAAAAACTGCTTTGTATGATGTCAGAGAACAAATATTAAGTTTGCATGTCAACTACAGTTTCTATTAAAAAGTAACACTTTTTTTTGTGTCATTTTTTTTTGACTGAGACAAGCTTAACGCTGTGTCATAGATTTCATCAGGGTTTGTATTACCAGAATTGCCAGAACACAACTACTGACAAATTTTGATGCCCATTGCAATTTGTAAAATACTATATAACTGAACTTTGGTATCCATGTCTAATCACGACAGAAGAATTCAGAACACAGGAGAAATAAAGGTAGCCTTCGAAAATAAACAGGCCTTGACTAATAAGAAAATGTGGCTGATATGCAAAAAGAGGCCATTAAATGTATAACCATATTAAAGCTGTAAAAACTAACCCCTTGGTAAACTACTGACCAGACTCTTTGCTGAAGGCTGCAGTGTCAGAGGTGGGCCTCACGAGAGGAGAGAAAAGAGCAAGGAAATCACCGTTACTTCACCCATACTGGCCCAGACAAGTCAAGTGACCTCCCCTCTTCCTAACCACAAAGTGACATCATTGCAGCACCGGCTGAGACACGCACAATTACAGGTTATACAGTTAAATCTCTCTGGCATCTGAAACACTCAGCGGACAAGTTAAGATATGCAGCCAAACTCCGCTGAGAATTAAGACTTCCATCCTCACCACAAGGCTTCTGATTTTCAAGTAAGGCCCCTTGCTGCAGCTGCGTCTTATTTTCCCCTCAGTCCGGAGCTCTCTTTCACTCTTGGGCACACTCAACATTTGCTGTGTGACTGAGGGCATTCAATTGGCTGGTAACTGAGAATGTAGCACTGTTTGGACATGGATTACGCACACTTGATTATGTTCGAGGCATTATGTGCACTGGTACGGCATTAAATAGACTATTATATCAATGTGTACAGAAAGATGATCACAAATCCCAGAGTTAATAGCATTCTGAGCGGCTGCTGAGCGGTTTTAACACGGTCCTTAAACACGCACTTGTGTGTGTGGAAGACAGCATGCTACATTGTATGCATTGTTCCAAATTCATATGCATTCACCATTGAGAAATAAATAATAAATAAGGTCAAGAAAATAATGAGTAGCTAAAATGATGATGAATTGTTTCTTTTCATTTGAATTGTATAGACTGGTCTAATACAAACTCCCCATGGGAAGAAGGTTAATTCATCGGTCCCACTCTTGATGTATTTTCCAATTGGACCACACTTGAATACCATTCAGGTTCAACTGAAGAACAAAGTATGGCATGTGCAAAATGGGTCTTTCATCTGAGAAAGAAAAGGAAGAAGATTCACAATGTAAATAGCTTGTGCTGTCCCTTTAAATCAAAAACCTGCTATCCTGCACTCGCTGGATACAATAAAGCACAAGGGAGGGCATCTTGCTTGAGCTTGTCTCAAAATTGACCTGTTTTATTGCAGCAAATGTGGGAATACCTCAGGAGAGTCTATAAATAAGCTGCCAGAGTTGGCAAACTCTGCCAGAGCTCTATTGTGCCTGATGCAAGCATCTGACTATAAGAGAAAATAAGCTCTGCTATACATGGTCTAGTGACAGAACACCTGCTTGCACCTCACACAGCATATCTGTTGGCACTTGACAGTGATTGAAGAGTGTCAAAGGGACATCTCCTCCTTTTAATGCCTTATCTTCACAGCAAAGGGATGAAAAAAAAAAACGGCTTCACTTCCCACACAGAACAAAGTGAAGAGAATTTCCATATTTCTCTAGGCAGTAAGGAGGAGAGATCACACAGGAGACAAATAGCCCATTTAGTCCTATCAAAGCAGTCATCTTGCTGACTCACAGAATGTTTGTAGGAAAATAAGCAGTGGATAAAGATCTGAATCTCAGCAGCTCAATCAGCTACAGCCAAGTCTACCAAATAGCATAATTGCCACACCCATAAGATCCCAACCACCCAGAAACTCATTCAGTAATGCCCTTACTATGAAATGCTACATCAGTGAAACTTACAACCACGGAGGTCTGTAAGTGTATTTTATGTAGGAATTCTGCTAAGCTCACGGCTTGTGGGCTTCTGTTCAACGAAATCCTTTCCTGTTCAGTTTGGGCCTAAAGCAGCCACACATCAGCCATTCAGAGTGGCATTCTCAGGTGACATGGGCAGAGGATGAACTCTCTGATGTGTCCTGACATTTAGACAACATGAATAATACAAGAAGTGACTTTCACCAGGACCATTATTCGGAAGCTTCATGTCATTTCAAAAGAAATCCAGAAGGCTCTGCTCATCTGCTTTTGGACGAGGCAAGCCAGGCAGCACAGCATGCTGGTATAATAATGTCAATAACCAGCTGCAGTAATTGAGTCGGCTCCTTGGAAGAGTGATGGCGGTAAGTGGCATGTCATCCATCAGTCATTCCTGAGTGTGTGAACGGCGTGCAAGCACTTTCTTCATCAACATCATCAGGACACAAAATTTGAATCTAATTATTTCTCCGCTGAAATGAGCATTCAAGCAGAAAATCCTTGCTATAGATGAATCCGTATCAATAAGACTCGCTATTAAAGTTCTATTACTTTAAACAACTGCCAACTGGTAGCAATGAGTGTCAGAGAAAACGGGACATATGTGTTGTATATATCTCCCATTTGATGGTATTTCAATACCTAGCATGACGTTACTGATCTTATCATACTGATCTAAAGTATTAGATCACAATGCTCTAGTTTTTAAATGCAACCTAAGTTAACGACTTTGTGAGTGTAGGCCTAATTCACTGCATGAACAACAGTGCTGTAAGAGAAAGAAGTAAACCCAACATTTCTATTTCATGCTGAAAGGGTCTTTTAGGGATTGCCTACAGTGACCTTGCAAATATTCCTGTTCTTCTGCTGTATGTATTCATCTTATAAAAGCAGTTTTGACTAAACAAACTTGTCCAAGACATTTAATTTCCGACCACAGGACACTGTTGGCTGGATATTTTTGGTTGGTGGACTATTCTCAGTCCAGCAGTGGTACAGAGGATCTGTAATCCTCCACCCCACCCACACACACACACACACACACACACACACACAGACACATTAACATGTTCCTACTATGCCAGTGTCCCTGCAGTGTGTACTCAAATGACTCACTAGTCATTCTGTGGTGGCTCTATCCATGGTTGAATGGGTAAAGGGAGCAAAGACACACTCACATGGATTACAGTCTGTTAACTAAACTACAAAGTGCACCTCTATGTCCAGTAAAGTAGACAAAATGGACAATGAGTATAAATACCATGTGTACCTAATAAGGCTTATAAGTTATATAAGCAAAATATGCTCCACTGTGATCCTGAAAATGTAATCGGCAAAGGTCTGCATAACATATTGGATGAAAGCTGCTGTGTTAGAGGCAGTGCCACTGGTTGGGGTCAAACAGAGATAATGTAATTGGCAAAACAGTGATGATAATTAGCCATAGGATGGCATTACTATCCAATTACAGCATGACAGGTGGATTATATTTCTCTCTCCCTCTCTCTCTCTCTCTCCCTCTAATTGTTCATCACTTGCAGCAACCTAAATCATCATGGAACTATCACACAAAGCCACCCCACTGTTACATAGCAAATTAAGGATTGAAATAAAACAGGAATCATGAGCAGCATGGGGAAGCTTTTTGGCATTAAGTATCAGTTCCCTCTCCCTGGCCCTACTTCGCAGGAGCTCAGGGGAAAGATAATTGATGCAGCACTCTGGTTTTGCTAGGACCCTACTTTCCTACCACAGTTCATTTAACACCAATAACAGACAGATGCATTCTCATTGTAGTAGTTAATTAAGAAAATTTTTCTACATTAATTGTTATTCTTCCAGCACATAAAACAAAACAAAAAAAACAAAAAGGGGAATGGAGTACTTTATTAACATCCATCAGCATCAGCATCATCAGCCCTGGTGTATACTGAGCTGATGGGGCCAGACGGGAATTAATAAACTAGAATCCAAAGTGCTGAAAGAACAAGGCAAAGCACCATCACATCAAGAAATATGTCAGTAATGAAATTAAACCCCGCGTCCCCAAAGCACACTATTCAATTAACTCCCTAAAAGCCGCATTATACGCTCACTAAAGAGAACACATGCGATGTGTGAAATGATCCTCAAAAGAAGGTGGTAATATTTGCTTCTGCAAGGCCGGAACACTGGAAAAGTAATAAATAATATATTTTCAGATATATTATTTATAGGTGCATCCTCAATCTACACAGCTCGACTGTAAGTATTTAAGTATGTGTTAGTTTTGTAAATGACACTGGCTAACTGACACAGCTTCCCAAATCAAGCCTGCAGCGCATCACAGTGATTTATCTCTTGCTAGGGATCACAAAGATGGATAAAATTTCTTTTTGCTCTGGTATCTTCCTTTTGTGTTCATTAATTTCATTGTGCAAACTTTGTCAGATTCATAAAAATATTGCAATGGTTTCTGTTACGGCGTATAGCAGCTTTAGTACAGAACACATCTGTATCCGTTGTGACTGAATATTGTGTGTATTTATGTCTTTCTTGTTTTGAGATGACGGAGAGCAGAACTAGTAACCAGCTGGAGCCCATGAAAAAATTTAAAAAAAAAATAATTGTTGTAACAATTTAACATATTAATAACAATTAAAATCAATTGTTCTGTTTGTTTTCATTTTTTATTTAATTTCATTATGTGTTTGAATATTTCTATTTTTTGGATGAAAACATTTAGATGAGTTTTACCTAAAGACTTACCTAAACATTCAAACAATTATTTTTTTTTTTTACATAATTTTAAAAGACATGATTGTCCCAGTTAAAATGAAATGTAAATGTTGCATTTGCATCATAATCACAAAAGTTACCCTAACCCTAACCCTGTGGTATACTCTGATTTTGCAGTAAAGGGTTTATGATAAAGTGACACAAACAGGAGTGTGTTCGTTCCAGCCCAGCACTGATCCATCTTCTCATAGCACTCACACACATACAAACAGGCATGTGCGTATGCGCGCACACACTCACACACACGCAGATGGTGAGTGAGTGAAGCAGTTGATGATTAAAATATTAGCTCAGTATCCTTTACTTGAAAGGCAAAGTCAACCAAGGCAACATGCATTTGGAACACTTTAAAACTTGGAGGCTTTAATCTTTAATTAGGGGAAATCTGCAGCAAGAAGAGGATGTAGGGCAAAAATATGAAGCAGCCATTTCTGCCTTTAATTTGACATTTTCCTGGAAACATAAGCAACAGCTATTAGCTGGATCAGGCCAGAGTTGCAGAGCTGCATGAATGGCCTGGTAAGGCTGGAACTTAAATACACAAGTTAACTGCCTGGAGCAGTATCTGAACCTGGGCTAAACATGCCTGCTGCAGAAAGACTGAGAAAAACAAAACTATTTTTATGTCATCTAAAGACTTCTATCCAAAAGTGAGCTCACGCACAAAGAACATTTGAAAACAAGGACGTTGTCAAACGTTTAAGATTAGTTTCTGCAAGAACAGATGCTTAACCTGTGGAAATATGCAAGTTAAATCACTCTCTTCACATTCCTCTCTCAGGCTGGAAGTACAGTGGCTGTGATCTGTTGGGAATGCGTGGGTGATGATCTTGTAACAGTGAATGCCTTCCGCTCTCCCTCCCGCTCTGTGTTCACATATCAGTCTGGTGGCAGTGCTTCACAAACAAGAGTTTCAGAGTTATCAGGACCAGTTATCAGCCCGTCACACTGCAAAGGGAAGATAAATATAGGCAATTAAAATTTAAATTGCTGTGTGCAGGGCCATGACACCCTTTCCCCCTCCCCTGCCCTGTTTCTCTTTCTGTACTTCCCTCCTTCCCTCTTATTCCCTACAAATCTATGATATACATTCTGAGCCAGTTTCAGGAAAAGATGGTGATTTCACATTCGTGCGTGCGTGTGTGTGTGTGTGTGTGTGTGTGTGTGTGGTAAAGTACACGCGTGCACACACACGCGCGCGCACACACTTTTTGTAATGTAGACTTTGAATACTGACAAACAATCCCCACTGCTTTGGTGCTAACATTAAAAACAAGCATCACATTGATGTGAAAAACAAGTCTTACTGAACTGGTATTAACACAAGATAAACAAAAGGCACCACATCCTGTGGCAAACAAGGATATTCTTCCAGTTATATAACTACACCAGCTAATCAGGCTATACTCTATACTGCCTCAGTAACTTAAGTACCACATGCAACCGAGCATGATGGTTTGTGCGAGGAGTTCTATGTCAGTTTCATGAACAACAGCGTAAATCTTTACTACATAACGACTTCAGAATTCAGAGGAGCCAGTCACATTCGGGTGGGAAAAAAAAAAACACGGCACAATACATCAACTTTGGAACATTTACACACACAGGTTCTCCTCTTTTATTCTTTTTATGCTTGGGTGGCTTAGAAGTCCGTTAGGAAGCCCTTAGCTCTCGCTGCTTCAACTGGGGTTCCTCTAAAAGAACACTGCTCTTCACAAGATTCTTGTTTCATATGAGAGGCCACATTACTGAGCTTGTAACACGTCCCAAACTTTCTCTAGTGGAGTGTGAGACGATTGCATTAGCTGCTAGGAGACTGAGTCACCACTATAACTGCACTCAACTGCTTACAACATACACACATACTTAAATACTTCAAAACGCATCGGTAAACATGGCTGAGAGATTAGGAACGCCACACTTAGACCTCTTAATTATTTAGCCCACAATTAGAGAGGCATTTTGAAGAAGCGGACTGAAAAAGTTGAAGTGCTCCTGTTTGAATTGGATATCAATAGCTTGCCCACAGGCTCTGAAAGTGTGAACTACTCATTCTGTGATCAATATGCCATCGACTGGCTCACTGAACTGTGTTTGGTCCGCAGCTCCTCTGTGCTGCTCCAGCCAATATAGTACTGGACAATATTGATGAAAATCAGTATTCTGGACTTATGGCATTTGGAAACCTGAAATATGCATTAATAAAGTTAATAAAACCATGCTCTGGTCCTCCATGCTGATGGAATATAGTAAGCCTCTACAAGCCTTTGCTTTCTTCTTCAAAAATTACTTAAAAGGTAACTTTATAAAGCTTATTACACTAGGTCACGAGCAACTCCTTTATTTATCTATAGTTATCAATAGCCACAAAATCAGTAAGTAAAATCTTTTTTCTTTATATTTTGCACAAATTAACAAAAATGAACTTTCACACACTGCCTGTTTACATAAACGTATTTTTGCAAAAAGACACTTTTTAAACGAAGACGAAGAATACATCAATACTAATACAGATCATATATCTCCCAAGACGAAGCTGACGCCAGGCAACTGCCACATGCATCAACCTGGAAAGAGAAAAACTAACAGCATTTATATCACTTTCTCCATCGTAGTCATTAGACACCCATAACCTAACTGCCTGAGAAATAAAATGTATAAAATGTATTCAAAAAGAGCTGCACAGACAAGCAGCCTGGGTTTGCATGGATCATGTCTAAACATTTATCTAGGCCATGAGGGGTGGAAGACATATTTAAGCATTAGTTTTGCTCTGGTGCAGTGGTGGTGCCCATTGTGGGAGATGAGTCAGAAACAGCATTATGCAGATACGCCTTGGATGCCTCAGAGTGGTCTGGTCTGATGTGTGCCTATGAGCACAAAGCTCAGTCTGAAACATGAAATATGGTCTGTACTCCTCATTCATCATCTCTTTTTGAAGTATTTGCGGAAACAAAAGCATATTTACAACAATGAGATTTTGATACAACCACTGACTGCCCAGATGCTGTCCAACTAGAAACCTAGTTGCTCGCGTTTTTTCTACATTTTTATTTGAAAAACTAGATGTGTGGCAACAGAACACAGTCACTATTAATATTTATCTTGTTACTGAGTCATTTGATTACTGAATATCATGTTCAAAGTTACAAACGTTTTTTGTTACTAACAATGATTTTTTCAAATTAGAGCAGAGCTCTTGAAAGGCAAAGACATCAAAAGTTATAAGGAAGA
>JBBPDB010000023.1:9955425-9966158 GCA_037974465.1 Brachypetersius altus | reverse complement strand
GACACAGGCTACAGTGTTTCCACCAGAAATACAACCCTTCTGCTCCTCATGTGATTTCATCACAGCACTTTCAGCAAGACTTTCCTCAGCCCTTTTATTAAGAGCACCGCAACACTCTCCTACTTCAAGGTAATAAGCTCACAAATACGCGTTTAAGTAATCGTATTAATTGATCAGAAATTCGTGTTATTGCTGATCATATCCAATCCTATGTCTGATTGAGGAAAAGAAAGAAAAACAAAATATTGATATTATGAAAAAGTGCCATTTTGTCTGATTAAATACTTCAAGTAATGCTGCAGTGCCGCATCTCCTCCACTGGGGGGAGCTCATAGATCACCTCCACCTTTTCCCTGGTCTTCTGTGCATCACCGCAAACTAAACTAAAGCCTCTTGTCAAAACTCTCTGTATTCATCAAAGCCTGGCATTACCACTGGGGCAACGAAACCCTGGTCCTGACAGGACATTGTAAAAGAAAGGCAGAGCAAGCAGAAAGCCATCTGGTCTGTGGGCTTTGAGGGCCAGGACCTAAGGGCCACCAGGTTTGGTGTGCTGTAAAGACTCTGTAAATTGATAGCAACCTCACCATGGGCAGTCTTTGGAAAGAATGCTAGATGCATAGTTAAGCAGCAGCAGCAGCAGCATCAGTAGCACAGAAAAAGAAATAAAAATGCTGAATATGGGAACATCACATAGCTCAAGAAGTATATTTCACACTCAAATAAAAGAAACAAAATATTCCTTTTCTAAAATGACACTTGGTTTGCCCACAGAATGTGCAGGTTGTGAACGTTTATTGGTCCCCGTCCCCGTTACTTAACCAGGTTAGTTGAAGCTGGTTAAGAAGGCCAGACTACTGCTAAAGATGTGGAACAGTGAGGTTAAGTCTATAAAACAAACAAGAACATCCCCATGACATAAGACTGCCAACTGATTGTTGAGGACAGGGCAAGGGACATCTGAGGAGTAGCAAAAAAATTAAACTGGAGGTAATTGCACATTAACTGTGAAACAGCAATACCGAATACTGAGTCTGGCAGTAACAATGAATGAACCAACCCAAAACTAGGTTTGTAACTGTGAGGAACAGACTAATTGCTGCTTTCGTGGGGGTTTTTTTGTCGTTTTGAGGTGAACTGGTGTACCGCAGGTACTCAGACGGTAGAAGATGCCATCTGAACCAAGTCTTGATCCCTCCAGATGCTCCACCTAACATTCAGTGACAATCTAGACTACAGACCTCTCTTCTGAGACAGTATCAGAGTCTCTACCAAATGGACGAGTTTTCTTTCCACATGCTTGTCTGTAGAATGAGGTGTGCTCCGAACACACACATACAGTTGCCACAGTGGGATGATGCAGCTCAAATCGATGTCCCTAAGCAGTGGGCCCTGCAAACAACATTTCAGAGTCAATAACAACAAGGCATTCAATAAAATCCAGGTTTCGCTGCCAGTCAGATCCATAATTTTATACCCTAACTACGTCTCCAGTTCACAGCTGTTCTGGAGAAATGAGCTCTCGACAGGAGGGAAAGCTCTTCATCGTTATCATCACCACCAGCAACAACTTGACCTGGACATTGCTGAGGCCTCGGTGTGATCGTGCCAAGCTGTGGGTTCCTCATATTTGTTTGAAGGAGTAAACACTTGTTTGGTGTGAGCTCCTGAGCCAGAACAGTGCCTCCAATTTCTTCAGTTCCCTGACCTACCTGCCTCCTTTGAAGGCCACTCCTGTGGTTCATGTGCATCCCTGGTTGTTCCATCCAGCAAACGTTTTGTCCAAAGAGTCTCTCCTATGTTGTTTATTTTCCTTCCTTATTTTTTACCATTTGACCACAAACGAATGGTTCGATGCACTCTGCTGTCTTCTGCATCTGTGTCACTTTTTCTCTGAAGTCAATTTATTTATATATTTATATCTTTATACAAGGTAAAAGCGCAAGAGCCCATGAACGCGTTGAGAAACGTTCAGTGGAGGGCAGCACTTTCCTGCCTACAATGTCACATGATCAGTGTCATTGGGGAAGGAAGGGGATGTCTGCCCCCCAGCCTACTCCCAGGGCAGCGGGAGGTTGTGGTGTCATTATGTCATTTGGTGGGGCGCCTCCAGCATCTCCATGAGGAAGGTGTCAATGGGCGTGTCCCCTATGAGCTTGAAAAAGAACAAGTGCTCCAGACACTTCAGTCCAATGGAACGGAGTGCAGGCAGCCGCAGTAACAGCTTAGCAAACCTGACAACACACACACACACACACACACACACACACACAAAGATACACATTTCCAGAATTAGACTGAGCTCCAGAAAGGCACAACCAATGTCCACCACACTACACGGATAATTTGTTTTGGACACTTACAAGCACTTACTGCTCCTGTTATTGTTTTGAGAAGGCTTCCAGGAATACGGACTAGAGCAATGCACTTAATAACAGCTCTGCATAAACAGCTGGGTCAATATTTATTTAATTTAATCATGTAATTAGAAGGAAAACTGGAAGTGTGTAGGGGGAATTTTTCTTCTAGGTTCGGCCAACAGTGCAATTACTAATGTTTAAAATACGCAGGACCAGTTTTACAAAGCGTCCTATTATGTGCACTTCCAGGGCAGCCATTTGTTTGAAACCTTAAATCATCGCTGAATTTATATGCAACGGCAATTAGATTTACTTTTGCAGATGTAAACGAACAAATATAATAATATGGCACTTGTAGAAAGGCATCTTCGTCTTCAGCCAAATTAACACTGGAAGATCTTGTAAGTGGCTTTGATCTGTAACGGGCAATACTGTACCTCCCAGGTTGTTCGGGGTATTTCTGCTTGCAGTAGGCCTCCAGAGAGGCGTACACTTTCTCCCTCAGAGCCTCCACCTCCCCTGGGTTGGACAGACCTTTGGAATCTGAAAGGGTGAGAGACATTTTTTACACACTGCTCACACTCCACATGGCAGTAAGCTCACATTATTAACAATTCCTCATAAACACGAATGGTTCTGTGCTTTGTATACACCTTTAAATTGTAGCTAAAAATTATTGTGGTAACTGTTACATATGTAGACAGAGCCAGCAACTTGGCAATCTGCAAAAGCATGGCACAACAAATGATGGGCTATAACCAATTGTGGTGTGGAATGGGGGGGGGCCAAGGACTGGCTCAACCAAAGACAATTTTTTTTCAATGAGAGGTTGTTAAAAACCCAGGAATTTCTCTTATTAGGGCTGCATAAAGTAGTTATTTTGCTACACACTGTGACTGCCGCGTGCCATATTTCATACACATATTGGTGAACTCTTGCTGGGACAATCATTTTTTGCCCCTCACATTTAGATAGCATTGCTTGGATGTATCAGTCCACCCTTCTAGAATGTCTGTGATTGCTAAGACAGGTTGGGATTGCCATAGCACCCAATAAAGTGTAGTGACAGATTATTTCCCTATGTTTATATCAGTGTTACAAAGGCCAATACTGCAATATTCTGTGCGGCACTGAAATGTACGTCTGCACATTGTCTAAGAAAAATGTTCAGAATTATGCAAAACATTTTAACATCTCTAGTTAAATGATGCAGCAGATTTTACAAGTTAAAATAAGTACACATCCTCTACAGCGAACAATTTTTAATGAGGAAACACTTATTCGCTAAATTTAACACATAAAAAAAATCACAGACAGAACACAGCACGTGTAATATTCAGGCAAATGTTTGGTGCTTTAATTGCCTTATTTTTCAAACGGCATATATAAGTTTGTTCCCTGTAGAGGAGGAATGTCTAATCTTGTGCACAAAAGGCTGGCTTGATGACTGATTACTACTATAATTGATTAAAACAAGTCAAATCAGAGGTGCTTCCTGCAGCCACACATTATACAGTCTTTTACACCAGGCAACATTGTGGCCAACTTTATGTACCACATCTATTGGCAGGAAGTGAACTGTAAATATAAAGGCTCATGCAAACATAGCCTGAAATGTGTTCGTACCTTATGGCACTTAAAAGCCAATACTAAAATCAGCAGTAGGCATTTATACTATCTGATCAAAACCCTAGATCTCTTATTTACATATAACCTTTTTTGTAGATACTTCCATGCAAAAATAACAACAGTAGAAATGGTCCAGTATCTTAGAATATTATCTTCTTTATGTAACTTAAATAACATATGTAGTAAACTAAATGCTCTCTCTTCTCTTAAGTTACTCTTTTTGATCGAGTAGCCTTTGCTCTTATAGTGATGACTGGCTTCATGCTGGTTTTGATGTTGATTGAAACCTGGAGCACCTTTTAGAGTTCCCAAGCGTTTTCCCCTGTTGTTCCATCAAATGAGCCCTGGTTATCCTTAACATCAAGAGTGCGTATGAACATGACATCATGGTGAAAACTCATGTAGCGTGAAAGCAGATTTAATGAAGCGTGTGACTTGCTCATTGTGCCTGCGCGTAAAAAAGTGCTTGTGTGTGTGTGTGTGTGTGTGTGTGTGTGTGTGTGTGTGTGAGTGTGTGTGTGTGTGTGTGTGTGTGTATGTGGGAGTGTGAGCATGTGACAGCAACCAAACACTAAACAGAACAAGACAACCTGTGTGGCCTGAGGGAGCTGCATGCTGAGATCAGAGAGTTTTTAACATCAGTGTGAGCGAACAATATGCACAAAGGTCTAAGACTCCTAAATGCATGCAGAAAGCTTCCTCCCTACAGTGGTTCTCAAACCGATCCTCAGGGATCACCAGACGGTCCATGTTTTTCCTCCATCCCTACGCAATGTGAATTGGGTTGGAGCAGAAATATAGACAGACTGAGAGGCCACTGCCGTACAGGACAAGCGTGAAGTGTCAGAGACTTACTGAAGCTTCTCCAAAAGGAGGCAGTGTTTATTCTACCACACACACACACACACACACACACACACACACATTATTCAGCACAAGTCAAAAGTTTACACGTATCTAATTTACACATATGGTTTTCATGATCTAAAATGCATTGTGGTCCATGGCAGGGGGTCTCAAACCCGCCCCCCAGGACGGTCCAGATTTTCATTCTATTATTGCATTGTGAGTTATGTTGGAGCAAAATTTAGGACCATTTGGGGGCTCCGAGTGTTGGTTTGAAAACCACTGGTTTAATCATTTTTTGGACTCTCTTTTCCTCTTTGGAAACATCTGCAAAACTCATGGTTGTTCTTTCTAATCTCCTCAGAAATTTCTCCTTTAACCGATGGGAAGATATGTGTGAGGCAGCTGAGGTGTACGTGCGATGCTGCTTGTGTGGTTGTTATTGTCTCTTTAAATTAATGTCAGTCTGACACTGTATGCCTTTATTAGAAAGAGACAGCTATCTTTGATTGGGTTTGATTTTCCTGATGTCAAAACGTGAACCTTTTACGGTCATTTGAAAAAATAAACAAAATGTGATCTCAGACTTTTACACAGCACTATATTAATTTATTTCTAATACCAGCAAAAGATATATATTTCTTTGAACAAAAAAGTCTTAGGATGTGCGGCTCTTCTTCAAGCCTGGAATGCATCCCAGGGGGCCTCACGCGGATCTGCTTGAGAGAATGCTGATAGTATGCAAAGTTGTGTCAAGGCCAAAAGGGGCTCCTTTGAAGAACCTCAAACAGAAGCAATTTTGGGTTTCCTTAACACTTTCTGTTCACTGCATAATCTCATCTGTGTATGTTTTTATCCAAATTTTAAAATATATGAAACTAAAAAAACTACACATGATGAAAACTTCTCTAGCCGTTCTATGAGTGAAAGAATCTCAGCAGTTCTGAATCTGCTTCGCCCAGAGTTGGGTCACTCAGTGTGGCGCGTTCCTTGGAGACTTCTTAATATGTAGAATGGGGGCAGTAATTCTGTCTGGCTCTAAAGGGCACATACAGAGGCACAGAAGGGCAGGCCGGTCGAGGTGAATGACTCTATATGCTAGCTTTGTCTGATGTCCGGAGGCTGTGGCTCATTAAAGAATCAGCAATGAAGCATGTGCCAGTGACTGAGATAGCCGTGCCCTCGGGACTGCTGTGTCCACCGTAACTGTGGTGTGACAGTTCGAGAGGTGTTGCAGTGGGACAGTCTCTGCCCCAAAAGTTTCTGTCCCAAAGCTGTCTGACGGTGTGGCATAGGGCCTCTAATACAAATGGATTTAAATGAGAGGACTCTCAGTCTAATCTGTTTCATTAAGAAGGAAATCACACACACAAAGACACACACAAACACACACACATACTACTGTCCAGAAATAACTACTCACTCACTAATACCCTCTTCCTAATTTCCTCCTCTTAATGTATCAGGTACATTATATTTGGCTATGTGTACTAAGTGGAGACATTAAAGAGATGCTCCAGCATTTTTTTTTTTAACATCATCTGTATTTGCCGTATCTGTGGTATCCATGATTTAGTGACTTACTGACTCAAAACATATTTATGAAATATGTCTGATAATATGTCTGCACCTCTCCATTGCCTCCTACTATAGTGGCTTCTACTATGGCTGCCATGTGTTTGTGCTTCCACCGTGTGTGGTTTTAGGAAGACTATTACCTATGTCAAAGAAATGAATGCTACATATATGACGGCAAGAAAATATTAGGTCAAAAAAAGATGTTTTAAAAGACTAATTTTCCAGTATTTTTCTTGTTTTATCATTGTTATTACCTTATTATTAGCTTCTGAGGTCCTCGAGTTACGAGGGTCTCAACATATGACGGTTCAAGCTCACAATGCTCACGTGGGCGAACTAGTTTAGTGGCACCCAGTGGAAGACTCTGCAGGATACGCAGAATACGCAGTAATGCGCCATATGAGTGCGGGAGTACGCTTATCTAAGAGCAAGTTTTCTGTTTGTGTTGCTTTGTTTGGCAACTTTTTGGCCTTTACCATGGCTTCTGAATAAATTACACTCATTTTTTCTTGTTGTGTTTGTTGTGTTTATAGATTTTACAACTGTGTTATGATATAGTTATTAACTCAGGCTAGGGTGTGTTTCAATTTACACCAAAATCCAGATTACATCACTGTGGTAGAAACTGACCTCCATTGTGACTTGAGGACACCCTGTATATTAAAAGGCTATTGTGAAATCAAACAATAGTGGGCTGTTATTGCAGTTTGACTCCTTTATATATGTATGGTCTGTGGAGTGCACGGGATGTTTTGAAACTTAATCTACATTAAATAAAATCTGGTTCCAGTATTTGGGTTTTTTGGACGTTTACCTGGGTTGAAGAGCACAATGGCCCGAAGACAGCCCAACTCTGTCTTATCCATCTGCATGTCCCTCATCTTAGACACCAACTCTGTGAGGACCCTGCAGGGAAGAGCAGACACAGTGTCAGCACTGTACACACATTAAAACTCCACAACAACTAATTACCACAATCTACTGGATCATTCTAACAGGCCAAACGTGCGAGCTAATTGTTCATGCCCAATTAAAACTTAAAAGCTTGGTATTTAAAAACAAGGGAATGTGTCCTGAAATTTTGCTGGATATAGCACTGTAACATAATTCTAATTGCATGATTTTCTCATCAAGATATAAAGGAATAAATAGAAAATTCCTATTTACACAACTTTCTACTTAATATGGATGTTGTCGACCCAAGGCAACCAAGACGTGTGGAGTCCAGATGTTGCTTCTTTAGTTTAGAACTGGAGTTATAAGGGTAATGTTGTTCACAATCAAGAGATTACCAAAATCTGTCAATACACCCCCAAAACTTCTCTCAACTTTCTCAAACTTTGTCCAGCTCTTCATTAAAGACCTGTGGATGTGGTTTTACAGACTTTTGGTTCAACAGCTACTGCTAAGGTGATTAGTGAAAACAGACCCTCCTGCCAAAAATGCCTGCTTATCTTTGACTATATGGTAAGGTTTTTGTCATTTTTTTTAGCAGTAAGTCATACTATGTCCTAAACCACATCCACAAGCCTGCGCCACATTAATGAAGAGGTGTATCTCATAATGTCCAGTCAAATAAGATATGGGTGACTGTTGACTTCTAATGTTTGTTAGAATGTCTGTAGCTCCAGTGCTATAAAATAAAGAAGCAAAATTTGTGCTCTCTCGGACCCCCGGTTATGGATGGCTGCGGCAACCAGCGAACAAACTTCCAGTGGCAATCTTCCAGTGACTGTGCCAATGCTGAGAGTCGTGCCAAATTGTGTACGTTTGATTTGTCACCAAAGTGTTCCTTTAAGCATGTCTATCGGATGAAGACATGTATGATACGGATAAGAAATGTATGCTACATATGTAGCAAATAGGGACTGGGTTGTAAAATGCTGGAGTGTTCCTTTAAATATGGTTAAAGTGGATTTTCCAATATGTTATCAATCTTGTGTAATTGCCAGCGATAATGAACTGACACAACTGATGAGTTAATTGAAAGGAGGCGCTTTGTTGTTACGGTAGTGACGTAAACACCTACAATTCTCCATGACTGTTAGGGGCTAAAGTCTCTGTAGAAATGGCTGGCCTGTGAATGACCGAGTCAGTCATTGTTCTTCAGTGCAAAGCAAGCTCATTCCCACTCTTAACTGACTGTAATTCAATTTGCCTTCTGGAACAAAGAGAGTGGGGGTGGAGGGGCCCTCAGCTTCAGCGTTTAAGTGAACCATCCACTTCATTTGTGCCACTAGCGGACGAGCCGATAAAGAAACATTATCAGTGCTGTGCATCTTAATGCGGAGCTGCGGTAAAGCAGAGATGTAATCCATCCTTTGAGAGAAACTGACAGTATGGTAATGAGTGGAACTTGCTCTAGGCTTTACTGAAGAGCACCTCACTTCTCCACCAATCAGGTTATGAGGAATTAGGAGAGGTTTGTGTTGCAATAACACAACCGGTCACTCAGCCTTCGTTTATCTCTTTACCGCTGGCACTGACCAGTCTGTGACAGAATGACCCAGGATCTCTGAGATCCCCACTATTTAATCTGTTTGCCTAATCAGACCAGGACTGGGTGACATTCACATTTCAGTTATATATAACAGAGTGGGATGTTGTGCACATACTGACAAAACACCTGCTCTGATTAAGTTCTTCACAGTACATAATAAATAGACTGCCTTGCATAACTGTGGCTAAAATTACTCAAATTTGTTGAATCTTGTGAATGCCTTGATTCATTATCACTCCCACTGAAACTAGGCCCAACAAAAAACAAGCATAGCAACAAAAACACAATTGGCTAGAGGGCTCTTTTGCAGACAATATCACTGACTGAGTGATGCAAAATCCAACACATATATTTTATATGTGACTCCTAACTGAAGGAAAGTTAATGAAACAATATTTCAAAGTAATTTTGGACATTTTCTATTGGTGCATTTGTTTTGAATCTTTTCAAATGACATAAAAAAACCCCAAAAAGCAACAATCTAGACAGCATCCAAATAGTACTTTTTAATTTTATATATAGTTGTATATTTAATATAATATAATCTCAGATGAAAGACTTTCATGTTATACTGTATAACCAGAATGTAAATTACCCCTCCATAATTGGGGAGCACTGCCTTTATACTAGTGTTAAGAACCCCCCCCCCAAACTGGCATTTTTGTCTGGGTATTGATTGGAGGGTACAGTACCCCCCATAATTTGAACCATGTGTATAATCACACGTTTTCATAGCAAATGTAAAGAAATGAGACAAGGCTTGCTGCTAGAGTCTTCCTTCTTGTCGTCATGCATAAGTAAGGTGAATTAAAGCATTTATGGGGTTCATTTATTACACACTTTTATAGTGTGCTGAAGTCCAAAGGCACGCAGACTCTGCTGTGCTGCTGCTTCCTGTGCAAATGGCACACAAATGGATTTCCACATTTTCTGTCTGAGCAGTCCTCAATTTCTGCATGACCTGTGTCGCTTGCGCGTGTGAATATTTAATGAATATTGATGTTAATCGATAAAAAGAGCTCCCTCTTCCTGCCCTTCTCCTCTCTCTGCACTCTATTGGCAGAAATGTCAAGGTTCTTCTTCTGCCCTTGCCATGAACATTTACAGTTTAGTTGTGTCTTTGTGCTGTGATGTAGAAAAAGCCCAAGAACGGCACCATAAGAGAGAAAAAAAGACATTCAGAGTGGTTTGATATGAAATGATGAACTGTTGAGAAATGTACAGATTTTTGGTAGTAATAGAAACCGGTATCTACAAAACAAGTATCTGAGTAGAGTGGTTTCATCTGTAATGGTGATAATAGTAGCATTCTGAAAGCATTTTGCCTTTCAATGCCATGCATATGACTCTCAGCCATAAATGGATTTTGTAAAATACAGTGGAGGATACTTTTTTAAACCTGTCGAGAGACATAGACCCAGGACTCTGGCAGTGTATCTGTAACAATTCTATGTAACAACTTTCTGTCTTCTTTCAGTACAGCTGTGAACAATTCAGACACATTAAACCACTCTGAATGACTTCTTCAACATCTTAATGATTTAACAATGACATTCTGAAAAAAATAGCAGAGTCCCCCTTTAATTTCCTCTGTAATGAAACAGACCACATGATACATAAGTTGATAAACACATAGCTAATGCTGCCGACAGAGAGACCGAGACAAGTTTAAAACGTGTGCCGGACAAGTCACTGAAATATCAAGGTGAATTTCGTCTTAACTTGCGTAGTGTTGACCCAGCCCAGCTCACTCTGTCCGGGGGAGAGACCGAGACAGGTTTAAAACGTGCGTGAACCGGACAAGTCCCTGAAATATCAAG
>JBBPDB010000023.1:9899983-9910066 GCA_037974465.1 Brachypetersius altus | reverse complement strand
TGATGATGATGATGATGATGGTGATGATGATGATGATGATGGTGATGATGGTGGTGATGGTGGTGATGATGATGATGAAGATGATGATGGTGATGATGATGATGGTGATGATGATGATGGTGATGATGATGATGGTGATGATGATAATGATGGTGATGATGATGATGATGGTGATGATGATGATGATGATGATGGTGATGATGATGATGATGATGGTGATGATGGTGGTGATGGTGGTGATGATGATGATGGTGATGATGATGAAGATGATGATGGTGATGATGATGATGGTGATGATGATGATGGTGATGATGATGATGATGGTGATGATGATGATGATAATGGTGATGATGATGATGATGATGGTGATGATGATGATGGTGATGATGATGATGATGGTGATGATGATGATGTTGATGGTGATAGCGGGTGGAGGTAGCTCAATGGGTAGGATACTTGCCTCCGGACCAAGAGGTCACAGGTTCGAATCCTACCTCCAGCACACCACCACTGCTCCAGGGAGGCTGCCCCCTGTAGTTAGGGAATGGAAGTCGCTTTGGATAAAAGCGTCTGATAAATGCCGTAAATGTAAATGTAATTCATGACATAATTCAATGTTAATTTATCAGTCAATCATCTGCAAGCACTGGCATAATGTCCTAGGACTCTTAGAGCAGATTAAGCACACTCTGCCATTTTGATAGCAATGGCTACAATGAGTATCTTGTCTAGGGCTGTAAATAAGCATTGAATATATTTAGTTGGTGGTGTGGGTAAGGTTGGTGCTGATGCTGGGACCCACCAATCAAAATTACGTGACGCGGTCCATGGCTTTCTACATTCTTTCACCAAATCCAGGCCCTGATCCTTCATCACAGTGCTGTAAACCACAGTTGCAGTGTTAGCATAGACCCCGGACACTGTGCTTCAGAGCCATCATTTTCACACGGAACAGCGCAGAGCTGGAAGTCCATCAGACAACAGAAGGCTGCAGGCAGACCGTTGCCATACCAAAGAACAACTGTGCAGACATAACAAGCAGCCATGTTTGTTTTTCTCTGCGATAGTTGGCCTGCTTTTCCTGCTCCATCAATTGTTCCCTAGTTCCAGATGAAAGGAAGTGAGCCAGGCTGGACACAGGAAAGAGGAGGTGAGAGGAAAGATGTGGGAAAGGGACAAAGTTAAGGAAAGCTAAGGAAAAAGCTCAGGAAAATAGATGTGTGGCCAAGACCACTTTTGTTGACTCCAAAGAAAGATCCAAGAAAATGACTAATCAAGTCAAGATTGAGTCTAAAGCGTGCAGAGCTTGAGACACACCCCTTCAAAAAAGACTTAGGACGTCATTTAAAACTTAGCTGTAGAGTGTAAACTGTGTGTGTGTGTGTGTGTGTGTATGAGTGTTTATGTGTAAAGATCTTTGAGAGTTTGTGTATGTATGCTTGGGGTTGCCAGTGTGCTGCCAGTTGGTTTCTATAGTATTCCAGGTGGTTACTAAAGTATTGTTGCTATAGTATCTCAAGTGTTTGCTAGATGGTTATGGTGCTCAAGGTAGTTACTAGCATTTTGCTAAGCAGTAACAGAATATTCCAAGTGATTGCTTGCATTCAAATTTTGTTGCAAACTGCACTAATTTTTGAGTTTTGAATATGCTGATAGCTGGTTAATGTATTTATTTTAATAAATAAGTTATTGTTGAAATGGCCTTGTTTGTAAATTTTCTGTGTGTTTTGACAAATGTGAACAGAGAATAATTACACAAAAACAAAGCAGAGTGTCAAAGCAGAGCTACCTCGGGGCACGGACCAGTACGGAGACCAGAAATCCATGCTGAATAAACTTTATTTACGAACTGAAAAACAACAGAACAAAACCAGGCACAAGGGCCGTCAGGAACAGGAACCAGATAACAGGATAACAGGAACAGGATAAACAACTAGGGGAGTGTGAGGCGAAATGAGGTGATGGACAGATGGTGAGGTCTAACACAAACAGGACTTAAATACATACAGAAATCAGTGGCCAAAACACAAACAGGTGTTTTGAGGGAAATTAATTTTACCTTTAGCCTAAATTAATGTAAGGTTGTATATTTACTACAATCACGAGGATTTTGTGACAGATGATTAACTGATGATTAGGCTTCTGATGAACTAACCCACTAAACTAGAGCCAACAGGTACACCAACAGATGCTGACAAAGTGCATTATAATATTTATTCTTACTCACAAACACGTGAAACTGTCATTTCAAATCTCATGCACGTTCTCAGTTTAAACTTATCACAAAATCAACACGACATGCCAGCAAAGTAGTATACTCATCAACAAGGAAAGCTTTCTTATTTAGAAAGCAGGGTGTCCTCGAGCCTTTGAATGCTGTGTAAACACACACTGGTGGACACACGCACGAAAACACGCAGCTATTACAGCATGTAAGGCCGCTGTCACATCACCTGTCGCACCTGTCATGCTGACACAGCCGAATGAGGAAAGGTCACACACCTCATGAATCATTTAAGGTCATTTTACATGAGGACATTCTGACCTTATGTACCACTGCGAATGCACATTTCCTAACGAAAATCCATCTGTGTGTCATAGCATATCCACTCTGCTTCCACTGCCTGGGGCCACTCAAATAAACCAAACACATAAATCCTGACCTCTAAATGCCAACAAAAAGTTAACAAAAAGACCCTTTATTTAGATATGTAAGTATTTTGGGTTGAAGTGCAGTGGACATATGAGGTCAGCGTGTAGGTTTGTGGAGATTGTTGAGCACAGGTCCTATCACTGAGCTTTTACAAACAGAGCCAAGAAAACACACATACTGTATAGCTACCTGAAGTCCCAAATACCACCCCCAGCATGCCCGAGGCTCAACCTATATTTACTTCAAACCAGAAACAATGCATACAGCACAATGCAGAACTCCTAGACAGCCAGGAAAGCAGTTTAAAACATCTCATGCCAGTAGATATTTTACGTCAAAAATGCAATGCATGCAGTTAAAAAATATATCTTTCTGACTTCGCTGCCCATTGCATGAATCTCCACCAGATAATAACCTGAATAAATGTAAGAGGAGATAAGATAATCCTGTATTAGTCCAATGGGAAGGAAATTCTATTCTGAAAAAAGTCTATAAATGCAATTAATGCACATCTTCAAGGAGAGGTTCGGAAATGATTCAGCTAACACATTAATGCACCAAGTCACAGTGAATAGATAATTTGCATTTATTCTAATGTCAGCGTCTTATGTTAAAATAAACACCTTCTGCCCACACAATTGAGCTCTGAAAGGTTTATATATTATTGTCAGTAAGCAATAAGAATGTTCTAACTTCAACCCCCTGAATGGAAAACAAGTACAATACACCTTTATAATTTAGGGATAACCCCAGTTGGCTCTGTACCCCATGAACTAACTGCATAATAAGCTTCAGGACGTTATCAGCCTTATCAGATATTAAAGGGTTAACCTCACTAACCAAAAGAACCCAACAGTTTTTCTCTTTGAAAAATATATGTAGCTTTTGTAAAAAAAAGAAAAAAAAAGAGCCTTTTAAAATAAAGATAACTTTGTTCATCTTGAAAATATAGGTTACTCTTGTTTTTCTCTGCTTTTTGTTCAGAAAACACACACACACACACACACACACACACACACACACACACACACTGCATGGCTAATTTCACTTACGCCTTTTGAAACTCGACTGAGAGCACACTGTATAACTGCATCAAAAAGTCAGACCAAAAACACTCCACACAACATTGCTTTGTTTTAGAAAAATTATAAATCACGCATGACTTTTGTTTCTTTTCTATTGGCGAGACAAATGTGGAGACCCTCATGTGTGACATGAAAGCAAGCTGCTTTCAATTAGGTGGCAGATTTTAACACGGATCGCTGGACTTTTCCAGAGGCTCACACTAATCACAAAGAGCTGCGGCTCTTCAGCATTGTTCCCAATGTTCCGCGGGGGAACTGGTACTGAGACTAGCCCAGATGAGATCAAGCCCACATCCCAACTCATTCCACTGCTCTGTTTGTGCACAGAATGTGCTAATCAGCATGGACACTGAAGGTGGACAAGGGTGAGGTTTTCTGTGTATTACCAAATAGCTGATGAAAATGAACTTCAAAATCCAATTAGCTCAGACTCCTTTGGTGGCCGTGACCCCAGAAATGACAGACTGCAGACCTCTGGCTCGAGGAGAGGACATAAACTAAAGGCAGGCATGTACTGTAATGTATTTGGAGACACAAAAAAAGGACAAATGGTTGCTCCTTCCACTGGGCTTGCCTTTGAAGAGCAGCTTAAATAAATAAGAGTATTAAAATAGCTTGTGTGCGGGATGATGATGAATCGGAGCGAGGGAGGAGAGGCCCAGGCCCTGTAATCGACTTGCTGGCGTTTGCGAGGCCCCTTTGACCGACCGGCCAACAGGAAGCTGTGAGGGAGTGTGCGGACGGCGGCCAGGGCCAATTAAAACGTGGGGAGCGTGGAACATGTCGTAGCTAACGAGCTCCCTTCCCTTGACCTTTGACTTTGCGGAGACCTAGCTCCAGGAAACATAAGGAGCCAACGGCCGCTTACTGCGACCCCCCATCAATTTCCCCCCAGCACATGACCACAAGGTCTACAAACACATGCTTGGCTCTCTGGAGCCTGACCACATGGTGTTTTTTAACTGCAGGCCTATGTCTGCTATGATACTGACTCCAAACAATGAGTAAAAATACATCCAAGCTTGTGGAGTCGGCCACATTTCCCTGTAATTTATGGGGTTAATTCAGGCCCTACTTGCCGTAATAGGCATGTGAAAGTCCTCTCCAAGCACCCTGTTACAATAAATAAGCTCTAAATTAATTGGCAGAATTTATGAAGCCATGAGATGATTATTCAGAGGCAAATCGGCCCAACCAAGCACCACAATTACGTTAGGAAGGCATTTGGCTTTGGGCGTAACTACTGCTTATTTAAGCAAAGCGATGTCAATAAAGAGTGATTAATTAAAAGCAAACGGCACACCTGGAGCAAGAGATGAGTGGACTACGCTGGTTACAGACTCAGGCACTCGGCCAGCACCTATGCTGCAGGGTTTGGACCGACCGGGACTTGCCGCTCCAGGCCCAAAAGCCCACTCTAATGAAACAACAAAGACAAAGCCAGCAATCGTTTCTCCCCCGCCCATAACAGAATTGGTCTTGTCATTTGGGCTCTCCAAACATGGACCATATGTGAGTTCAGCGCTGGCAATCAGAAGCCATTATGGAGCAGGCGGCTGAGTTCATCAGGAAAAAATTAGCCAGCCGCTCGGCTGCGCTCTCTCATTGGCTGGTCACATGGAGCGCTCCGTTTGAGGGCACCCCAGACATTCCTGTGGATAATCTTTTCCATTCCTCTGCTCGGCGCGGTGAGAAGAGCCCGAATCACAGGACAAGGCCTGCATTGTAAGGGCCTTCAAAAAGCCCTGTTTTTCACGCTCCCTCTCGCTCACTTCATACAACACTTTTCCAAAAAACTCCCCATCACGACCCCCCCCCCTCCCCAACTCCTCCTCACTCGTCTCTCATTCGTCATTTTTAGAAAAAAGGGATAACAAAAATGATTGCCTTTGAAATGATCTGGGGAGACGGGAGCCTGGGGATACTGTATTTCTCACGGTCTCTTTCCAACGAATCCTGGTTTCCTTTTTTTCCCCGCAAAAATCCAAAACAATAAAAAACCGCTGGAATCCGAAGTGTGGCCACATCAGTGAGTGTAGAAAAGTTCAGAAGATCAGCGACAGATCACTGCTCCCCTCAGCTCGCTTCCCTGGCTGGCCTCAGGACCGCTGACTGCTCACGACCGTTGTGGCCTCCTGCAGCCAATGAGGGCAGGCCCGAAGATGGTCTTTGTGTTGGATGTGGCCAAGAAGATTTACGGCAACACATTCCCTAATTAGAAACATGGTTATTACTTCTTCTATAAAATGCAACTCCAGCTAAGCTCGCTCACACACACACCGCCGTATTGTTTCCACAGTCACCATCTCTCCACAACAAACCATGCAGCGTCATGCAGCGCCTTTAAGACCGCTTTTCCACATGGCCTTTTTGTGGGATGTGGAAAAGATCATAAAAAGGAAAGAGAGAACTAATTTTCAGGCAAACTTGACGGCTTCCCGAAACACTCAAAGAGCACTTCCATTCACTTTCTGAATCTTAGGAGGCGTAAACACTACCTTTCTAACTGTTGGAACCAGAATTAGCACTGGAAAGTAAATGGCTTAGAATAATTCAACAAAGTCAAACAACCCTTCAAAAAAAACCAAAACAGACTGCTGGTCCACAAGCTCCATAAAGCACGCTGGCTGGCTCTAATTGCTACGGAAACGCACTCAGAGCTGGGGCATTAAAAATCTAGCCAATCAATCAAGCAGGCTCTGATGGCTCCACAAAGAAGGGCAGCGTAACACGTGTCCCTCAGGGACACTGTTCAAACACGTCTGCAGTATAGGTATTTGTAAAACAGAGAAGTCAAGATAGGACTGCTGATACTTTCTACTGTACAAATGCCTTCCAATGCTGATGGAATGAAAACGGTATCTATTAAAGAAAAATGGCATTAAGGACATTAACAATCTACCCATCATTTCAGAGAGGAATAAATCTGGAATATCTGAACAAAAATATGCCAACCTCAACACTGAATTTAAGAAATACTAATCTAGTACATGGTCCATTTGCTAACACAGTGTCTCAAAGTCTCAATTTTTTTCGTTTTTAACCTGGAAACAACTGACAATTTCGCAAATTTGAGACATCTTTGCCAAAAAAATATTTATTACATCTCATGTCTTCCACGTTTAGACATCTCTTTGAAGTGTATGTTTAGACATCGCTTAGATCTGAAATGCCCATCAGAAGTCTCTGCACAAACTTGTGGAGCCCATACCAAACTTATCAAACGCTACAAGGGTCAACGACTCCATTTTTCACTTCAATGTTGTTTTAGCTGATGGTATCACAAATAATAAAAATCTAAATGAATACACAATAAAGAGTAGACTAATACTTTGTGTACCCTTCTATATTTAATAAAAAACAAAAATACTTTTTTTTCCTGAAGTTATAGTGCCGTGCTATTAGAAAACATAATGTTTTGAAATGTCACACACATGAAAAAAAACCCCACATAATTAAGGAAGTTACTAATGAGCTCTGGTTGGCTTGATGAGTCATACTGCAAATTTTTAAGAAGTTCCATCAACATGAAAAAAAAAAAATTGTGCCACAAACAACCAAAAAGAATTTTACATTTACTTCAATTGTGCAACTGTTGCATGTGAGTTTGTAATAAATGTAATGTATTGTCACTGTTCCTAAATGGCGTATAAAAATGTATAAAGTCACGAACAGCACAAACTGTCCATTACCAGACTGACAAGGCTCAGGCTTTAAAATACAAGCATGCATATTTTCCCACTAAATGCATGCTTGACACTTCCTGTCTTTGTCAGAATGGTAGAGAAAAGCCAGGAGATGTAAAGCTGTCATGTGTTTCACAAATGCATAGTAGCTCTGGGAAGAACTAACCACAGTAGGACTGAATAGGCAAACGGCTGCAGCACCAATCTTTACGAGTCATAATGTCAGGACTGGTATGTGAAGTTATGTTCCAGTGACTGAAAAACGCTGGGCCTGAAAGGGTATCTGAGAGATGATGAAAGGTGGAGATGCACTGATAGAAGTGTGTTAACAGGGCTATCAGCAAGACATCCTAACCATCACAACAAACTGTAAATGATACATACCAGAGCTATACAACCTAGTTCTATATGTAGAAAGGGCATATAAGTGTGGCAGAACCTGCCAAACAAGACCAGGCGAATTACATGCAAATGAAGCCATAGAAACTGATGGTAGTCCAATTGAGTGACAGACAGTACAACACACAACTGTATTTGTGTGTGTGTTTGTGTGTGTGTGTCCTTGTGTATTATTGTGTGTGTGTGTCCTTGTGTATTATTGTGTGTGTGTGTGTGTCCATTTTTTCTTTGAGGAAACTTCTGCAAAAGACATCTAAAGAACGAAGAACCTTTCTGAAACTGAAAGAACCTGTAAAGGTTCTAGACCTAAGTCAAATAGCATCAGGAACCTGTACTTTTAAGAGTCATCTTGAATTTCAGTGCAGTAGGTGGAGTATAATGCAGGCTTTGTTTGCTGGGAGCTGTAGCTGGTACTGCTGAGTGATGCAGGGCTTTTACCTGTGGATAGTCTGCGCTGATGGAGAGGGCACATGCCGCTGAAACAGGAGCATATTTCCCCTGAGCGGCCTCTCTGAGGGGGTGGTGCCAGAGAGCACTGGGGCTTCAGGAACCCTGCAGGAAGACAAAGCATGGAGATATAAATCAGAATATGGTAGTTTAAATGTGTTCTGATTACAATATGTTTGTCTTTCATTGGTGACCTTCACAAGTTAATGGCTTCTTTTCTGTCAACTGTCTGATTGAGCAGAAAACAATCAGTAAAAATTTAAATTAAAATAAAAATTAAAATTAAAATAAAAAAAAAATAAATAAAAAATAATAATAATAATAATAATAGCTCCATGCAACATCACATGCAACCACTGCCTTAGTTTTGTAATGTTGTGTTAATTTTATTCAGAAGCAATTGTATTAAAAATAGTATCACAAGCCAATTTAAAGCCTGAATTGAGCTCATGTGCACCAGTGACCACATAAGTAAGCATGTTGAGATAACTGTTGAAACCTGTTGTGGTTTGATGAAAATGCACAATGCTACCTGACATCCATAAGCTTTCCAAAAGCCTAGCAGCTAAAGCGGTAAATTAAAGATGCAAACATGCCTTGCTTGATTGATTGCATGTGGGATAAGGGGGGAAATTGTAATTGGTACATTTTACTTTTGGCCAGACCATTAAAAATTATTTTCAGCACAATGAAATAAACAGAGTACAAAAGGGAGATTGTGAAAGACAACCAATTCAGCCTAAAGCCACAGGCATGTCAGCTCAGATGATGACTTGCCTTTTAAAGCTCAAAACAGATCTTTAAGAAGAGCAATGCCCCTTTGACTTCTCCTGACTCTCTCTCTCTCTCCCTGTATCTCATTGCTACAGAGAGTCAACCCCTCACATTTTCAGCTATGGCCTGCTCCATATGATCCTTAGCCCCAGACACTATGTCTGCCCCCAGGCCTCACAAACGCAGCCCATCCAGGCCATGCGAGTAGAGCAAGGAGGCCTGGGGTGGGCTGGGTGGTGGGTGATTCTGTGCTGGTAAAATGCCACATGAAACAGGCATGACTGCAGGGGCTACAGGGAGATGTCATACAGTAGATTTACAGAGTCTTAGGTCATTCTCCACACTGAGGTCATGATACCACTTCAGCTATAATACGTCTTTTGAAACAGCGTGGGATGGTAAAACGGTCTTAGTTTGTACTGTGGCTGTTTCAATAAATGTTCAATAGTAGGTAAATCAATCGACTTAGATCGGAGCACTTTGAGGATGACTCTCATTTCCAAGACAGTAATAAAGTAAAAAAGACATTTAATCAAATTCAACCATGACGTTGCAGAAACACGTTTTAAAAATACTCTAATCTTCCTCTAGATTCTGACCTTCCCAGTAATTTTCTTTCCACAGACTGCTAGGGATGCAGTGCAACTAAGTAAACGAGGGAGAGGATGAGAGATTTGATGCCATGCGACTGCATAGGAGGATCTATTTTAAAAAGTGCTCTTTTATTCATTTCCTCGTGTAGACCTTTAGAAGTGAAGCAAACACAAAGAGCGAAGGGCAGAGACAGCCCCTCGCTTCAGTCCCTGCTCAATAAAGCGCCTTCACATCCACCATGAAAAACATGTCATTCCAGATGAGCTCAGTCAATGACATTTAAAACAGGCACAGGGATATTGAATTAGTTCCCCGTGATAAGCCGTCTGGGAAGCTTAAGCTGTGGTCAGAGGCTGAGGCCTGCAAGGAGGAAGTGGGGGGGGGGGGGGCAGTTAAAGGGTTGTCTTGCATTTCTTCCACAGTTCTCTTATTCAAATCATAAAAA
>JBBPDB010000023.1:9888677-9899425 GCA_037974465.1 Brachypetersius altus | reverse complement strand
GGGGGGGGGGGGGGCAGTTAAAGGGTTGTCTGTAATGTATTCCACAGTTCTCTGATTAAAATCATAAAAACCTGCAAATGTCAGAGAAGGACGGCAAGTTTTGAGTCCGGCGTACAACAATATGGCGGGGAGAGAGAGAAAGAGTGGGGGTTAGAGGGAGAGAGTGAGAGACACAGAGAGAGGGAAAGAGAGAGAAAAAGAGAGAGAGAGAGTTCAAATGTACCTTGGTGTTGCTACAATAATAAACGTTCTTTTGAAAAAATCCTTTCTTTGTATCTAAATCTTTTTATAATGGGAAACAGGAATACGTTACCAGATCATCAATTCAACTTAATTAGTTTGTTCAGCTGTGTCATATTTGCACTGGGGGTTTTTAGGAACACGATTAATTGTCACTGCTTCAGAGTTTATAACAGAACGTGGTTTGTCAGACGTGCCATTAATTTTGCATGCTTTACCAGTTACCAGTTAGATGCATGACTAAAATGCTTTGGGTATAAAAGGTAATTTGAGAACATGTTTTGGGGTACTCTTTGTGTGCAGTGTTGTTTGGTGAACCCTTTAGACCCTAAAGCAGTTGTCACCAACTCTGGTCCTGGAGATCAAACTTTGTGATAGGTCCTTTTCCAGCCACAGTCTGCAACACCTGCTCTGGTTGATGATCTCCTTCAGAAACCCCTGATAGACTGGAGCAGTAAGTAAAGGGAAGAAAATGTGGCAACCTGGAGCTAAACACGGCAGTAAAGTGGATGGTGACCAATGGTAAAAAAAGATATTTATTTTAAATGTGTACATAATTTCCACATGTCATCTGAACCCACACTAGGACAAATGAAAATGAAAAAGCCGTGAGCTCCATTAGGATAAGTGAACACAGTGAACGTCTTATTAAATTAAAATGCATCACAATTCAATGCATCAATTCTTTCAACATGTTTTGGTTCCACCGTGTCATAATAATACAGCTTTCGTATTGGTTTACTTAATATTATATAGTCGTTATTGAATAATTGAGACTTAATAATGAATACATTAATAATAAGCCTAGGGCAAATGGGGAAAAAAATGAAGCTACAATTAAAAGGCAGTGGGCTCTTTGATAAAAGTTCACATAGAAAATATCTGTCACCAAAGAAAGATTCTCCTTGAATGGTCTGCTCGCTGTTCATTCTCCTCCATTAGCTTTATTCCAAAGTCTATGATGGAGCGAATCACGTCTGTCCCCCAGCACTGGTTTCCCCAATGTGGAAACCAGCGAAGGGCGGACAATGACACATGCTCATTCGCTCTGAGCGATGTCACTGAACATTAACACATGAGCTAAGGCTTCCAGTCAAGTTTGGCTTTTCCAAAAACACTGCTAACGTGACTGGACAGTGAACACTGAAAAAAAAGTGCTTAACAGCCCAGAAAGATTTTTTTCTCTCCTTCTCTTAATGGCCAAGTATGCACAATTACGGGCTTTTCATTACAAAGAGAGTGAGGAGGCGCATGCTGCATGTTTACCCATCTGCAATTAAACTCATTCAATTATTTCAAAGTTTCCTTGTAAGTCTCAGGGAACAGAACGTCCATTAAGGAGCCCGTTTCTATATTTTTCTTACATTTGTTTTTTTTAATTCCGGTTCATTTATAACTTTTTATGAAAAGTCATGAAGGGGATATCCTAAGTCTTTATCCCTCAGACTTAACAAAATTTTTATGGCCTTAAAGACTGATATTTGTATATGTGTCTGTGAGTATATGTAAAAAGAAAAAAAAACAAAACAGGAAAATGCAGTCGTAGATCATTTGGCCCTATAGTAACTATTTATATATGAAAGGAGAAGGATTTAGGTTTTAGTGAGAGCTCTTTCACAACTAAAGTGTGTGTGTGACTGTCTACCAGGCTCTTTATCAAGGGCTTGATGAGTTGTGGGTCTTGATGAGTTGTGAAGATTATGGAGTGTGTTTTTAACAGTTTCTCTTCAGGGGAGCTATTCTATCTGGCAAAGTGTGAACCAATGATTAAAGACAACTTTAATATCTCGCTCCACTTTAAGTTTGATGGCACCTTATTTAACAATGATGAGATCAGGCTTTAGGCGACAAGCCTTTGCAGCACAAACCAGCAGCCAAGTAGCATTAACTTCAGCGATAATCTAAGGATCGGGAGAGAAGAGCAAGGACACGGTGGACAACCTCATTAAGATACTGCACTAATGAAGCCCGAGCTTCAACGCTATTGGTGAGTGCCTGGTGAGAGTGCTTTGATTTTTCACACCATTAAAAAAACAGTCTATGCAAACACAATGTACTCTTTTAGTGGCAAAGCAAATGAAATTATGCTAAAAGACATTAAGCTATTAGAAAGTTGGTTTACGACACGGTGCTAATGAGAACACAGGCTTTGTTGGACCAGAGGGCTCATATGAGGCTACAAGGTCTACTTTATGAGCCATAGGGACCTTGGTTCAATTGAAAGTTTACAGATGCCATTATGAACGAGGGCAAAATGTCAGCATTGTAATGCAAATAAGAAATATCACAGCTAGAGACCTGTTTCACTTCTCATCCATGTTACCACGCAGAGCTCTTTCACGACTAAAGTGTGTGTGACTGTCTACTAGGCTCTTTATCAAGGGCAAGTCTTGATGAGCTGTGAAGATTATGGAGTGTGTTTTTAACAGTTTCTCTTTAGGGGAGCCATTCTATCTGGCAAAGTGTGAACCAATGATTAAAGACAACTTTAATATCTCCCTCCACTTTAAGTTCGATGGCACACAAGATCATGGTCAAGGACACAATGCAGAAGAGTGTACTGAGCATTGCGGGATACAGTAAGTGATACAGGTGGCATCTAAAAAAAAAAAGGTGAAAGTGTCCTTTTGTCATACGCGAACACACCACAGCATGAACAGCACGAAATTCAACCTCTGCATTTAACCCATTCACCAAGTGAAGCAGGGGGCAGTCAGGAACACAGCGCCGGGGAGCAGTGTGTGGGGACAGTACCTTGTTCAGGGTACCTCAGAGGTGCCTAGCGGTCTTGGGAATCAAACCCGGACTTTCTGGTCGCAGGGCGAATGCCCTAACCACTAGGCTACCACTGCCAATAATCAATGTCATCTAAGGGGATATTGTCTGGGTCTCCTTCCAAATTTGTCATTCTAAAGCAACGTAAACATCAAAAATGTACACAGCAGAGGTTATAGGAACAAAATGACTGAAAATTATAATACCTCTAAAAGCTACCTCACAGAAAGTTATGCAGAAACATAATTTTACAGTCCATTCATGGTGGAGAGGTGCATATAAGCGTTTAAAAAAACCTCTCTAAAGACAATTTATTTGTTCAGATTTTCCAACATTACGGACGTGTAGTTGATTTTGGATCGTAATTGCGTGTGTTGTAGTTTTTGTGACCCGGTTCCTATGACCACAGACCTCAGTCAGTAATGTTCAATGACTGGGTCCTTAATTAAATCTTGACAACACATTCATTTTCATTCTATCTAGTATTTTTTTCACAATTTGAGTTATTTACAGCAGCCCATTCATTGTCTATTTATCTCCTTTATAGTCTTTCAGCCATGGGTGACCAACACTGACTTTTGTTCCTTTGCATTCTTCAGCAACACAATATTGAGTAAATATGTTTAATCATTTCACAGAAACCAATCTTGTGATATTAGATTGGTGGTGCATGGCAGATGCATAGCTTTATTGGCAACACACTCCCTAATCTAATGCAAATTTTAGAATAGCACTGAAGCAGTGCAGATAAATGCGGAGTGATATTAAAATTAAGCTTAATTAATTCTAATTAAACCACCATCAGCATCTCTAGAGCTGCGGTTGGTCCCCTTTAAGCTGAGAGGAATTATGTTTATCACTGAATCCATGATATATAAAAGACAGTGTACATTTTATTGTGCTTATCCCATTCACTCACCCATTCACAGAAATACAGCCCTAGAAATAAAGTAAGAGACCACTACAAAAATGTTCAATATAGAGAAATGATGCAGTGTTTACAGAACCTGAGCATTTCAAAGAAAACAAACCTTGGACAAATGTCTAGTAGTGTTTTACCATCCAACTGGTCTCATTGTGAGAGGAGAGTGTTGATTACAGCAGTGTTTTTATACTTTTCCTCATTAAATAAGATAAAAATAATCAGTACCTCATAAAGCAGAATCAGGTGTTTGTGTAGGAATTTTACAGACACTGGCATGGAATGGTTGTCACTCATAGAGATGCTGATTTTAAAATAAATGACAGTGCTCTCTTATTTTTTCCAGAGCCCTAGACAGCCAGCATGGCCACAGTCTATTTCTGTTTTGAGTGGTTGGGATACCAGGACAAAAAATAAATTATGGCTATGTTGATGGTTTATGATGTAGTTATAACAGCACAGAAGCTTATCTCTGAAACCCAGCATCGGAGGCTCAGCCTACTTCATTGACTCACCCTCAAAAGGTGATTCACAGCTTCAACACTCAAAATTCAACTCTCAAGATTTGATATTTGTGTTCGTCTCTGCTGATTACAGCTGGCCTCCGTGGTTCCAGGCAGCTGCCCGCTTCGGCTATTTCTGTAAATCCTGTTCCGTGCCCGGTTATCCTCCCTGCCAGTGCTCAGAATGGAGATCCTTTTCTCTCAGAGGACTCGGAAATGGGGATTTGAACTCTCAATCCCAGCTTGACTTATGGGTGGAAAAAAGAAACAACACAAGGGCTTAGATGTGTTTGCCTGGATTTCAATATAAATTTATTCAAGGGCGTGCACAGAATCCCAAAGATCTATCTGGCCTCAGTCGATGTGCTCAATCAGGCACCGCCCCTGCAGACTGTCAATAATAGAAAGCTTCCAGCACATCCCGAGGACAGGCAGCAGAGTCAATACTCATTTGGAGAGTTTTGGCTGGGTTTGCTGCTCTGGGAAGTTGTAACAAGGTGTTATTCGCTCTAGCTGACTACACTCTCCTCTGTAACAAAACTGATGGGGGATTCAGCCGACAGTGGAGGTCAGAAACGCTTGCATTTTTTTGGCATCACAGCTCACTGACAGTTCTTGCAAAAAGCTCTAATGCAACATTTTTGCAAGCTAGTGTGATAAAGGCATCTTCTCAAACTAAAGTGTTTTTTTTCCATTAAGTTTTAATAGGTTTTCGACAAATATTCAAGCTTCACATGTTATGAAGAATACATTTGACAAAATACAGACAAAAATTGACAAATGCAGATGAAAAGGAACAAAATAGCTACTCCATTCAGAAAAGCAAATATTGAGTAAAGTGGGTTATTAAAGGATGCCCATTTTACCAAGGAAAAGTCATGTTGGGTTAGTTTTTAAAGCCAGAAGATGCACTTTGCTTGATGCTTGAAGAAAAGGTTATTTCAGAGAATAAAAGTGAGGAAAACCCAAAGAACTCCACGTTCACTTGCTGCGTTGTATATCGCACCGCTTGAAAGGTGCCATTGTAGCAAGATAATCAATGTTATTAACTTAACCTGTCAATTTAAATCTTGTGACTGATTGGTGTGCAACAACTGTTCCCTCTTCTCTAGAACTACACCACAAAGTAATTTTGTGATTTTTTAGAGTTCTTATTTAGAGGGTTTTAAAATGGATAAGGGTTATTTGCCACCATGACTGGTGCCATTTAATGGTTTCTAAATAAATCTTGCCCATGCCAATATTGTATTTGATGTAGCTTTACCATTGCATTAGTCTACTGAAGCGGAGCAATGTCAGGTGGTAGACCAGCAAAGATAAAGATAAAGTTTTTAAGTTAGAGTGATAGTAAAGGAGCTGTCATCGTTTTACAAACACCGGCAAGGTGCTGTCAGCGAACCATGCGGTAAGGTATGGTTTTGTGTGTCTCAGGTGCGATGTTGAGTAAGCCCTATGTGTGCAGTTTAAAGTTAATTATTCGATGGGTTTCTTTGTGGAAATTAAGCTGACTTTTTTAAGAGCAAGTGATTGCTTTTCTCTCACATTTTTTGCTCACTTGCAAGGACTACCAAGATCACACAGTACCACTGACATTGCGAGGCCAGCACATGCTTTCTCATGAATCGCGCAACATGCCTTTGGACAGCTTTCTGCCAATTCTGTTACATCAGATACTGAACGCCCCCACTGGGTGAGGGAATGCATAGACATCCACCCGGAGACAAAAATTCTAAAAAATGCTTTGGACACACATCCACAGATGACTAAGACTGTTCTGCCACTCAGGAACCCCTGATTTGAAGCATGGCACAAACCAAATCGGAAAACAAGACTTTGCTGGTGACCAGAGAAAAAAAAGAAGGAATTGGACCCAAACACACAAGGTTAAAGAAACGACATGGATGAGAATTTACTTTTCTATGTCTTCTCAGGTTTGTGCATCACTTGAGACATCCACGCAGAGATAAAAAGGCAAAATAATTCTGTAGACACCTATCCAGAGATGACTAAGTCAGTTGCGCCACTCAGGGGCCCCTGATTTGCTTTTCTTTTCAATATGATCAAACGGCTGGGTAGAGCTCATCAGCCCTTCTTAGGAGAAATGAGTCCTGTGATGTGCGGTGCTCAACACACATTAGTCTAGATGAGGCACAGTTCAGCCTCTTATATTTTCAATACACAGTCGCAAAGTCATGCAAGCCTCAAACATTGCACGAACATAATGCAAAACAGGACTTTGCTGAGAAGACAAAGAAACGTCATACATTCTCATCCATATCCTTTCTTTAAACTTGGGTGCTTGGGTACAATTCCTTTGCTTTTTCTCTGGGTGAGAATAAATGACCATCAAGTATCATGTTTATGAAAAATTAGTCTGTGCACATTCTGGTTTACTGTGTCTAATTGTGGCTGCTTGGAATGGGGAGCAGGGACATGGACATGATGATGATGCTGCATCCCCACTCTCTCTTATTCGCTCCCTGTCTCATTCATTCTCTTTCTCTGCCGTCCTTGTAGTAGTTAAGCTCTAAACACTCTGCTCACACTGCTGTTCTGCTGTACCCTGGGCTGAGGAGAGATTAAAGGAATTGTATGCCCAAATGTGTCTAACATGCTTGAAAGCTAATGAGCACTTATGGTGTGAACTGCGTTAAGCTAAAAAGGCCCCAGTAACATTCATTATTCATAAAGCCAACCAGACCCTAGTATCATTCATTATTCATGAAGCTAGTTTGCCCCTGCTAAATCTGTTATTAGCAGTGTTAAACTGTAAAGTAACCAATGCTAAATTAAGTCCTGCTGAGTTCATCTGGTCCGCTGCAGGGGTGCGTTCTGTGTTACTAATGTTGTTGCCGTCTAGCCATTTGTGGAGAGGAGGACAACACTGTTCTCCCCCAAAAGTGAAAATGATGACATTACGTTTCAGACTGCCAGTAATTCTGTGCAGTTGCTCAGAGTGACAATACTGCCAGTAAGTGCCGTCTGTTCAGCTGTCAGTTAAGCCGAGACCTCAGGCAAACTCCAGCCTCTCTGTATTCTGTCTGAATAAATTCCCAATCAAACTGGATAGACGGAAATGTACCATATAAAGAAATGTGTGTACATCAAAACATGTAAATCAATTCTGATTTCTTCTTAGTATTAAGTGGAATTCTATGGCCTAGTTAAAGCTCCGGGAAAAAGAAGAGACCACTGCAGAAACGGTCAGCTTCTCTGATGCAGGTATTGAACTGAACAGCTTTTCCTTAGTTTTTAAGAACTGCTGAAATATTTTCTAATTTCCAAATAAAATATTGTTCTTTTAAAGGAAATGACAAAACTTTTAAACAATAATTACCTTTGACTAACTTTTGTAGTGTTTTACCATCCAACTGGTTTCATTGTGAGAGGAGAGAGTTGATTACAGCCATGGTTTTATATTTTTCCTCATTAAATAAGATGTGATTCAGGTGATCAGTAATCGGTACCTGATAAAGCCGAATGAGGTGTTTGTGTAGGAATTTAACAGGCACTGTCAAGGAATGGTTGTCACAGAGATGCTGATCTAAAAATAAATTGCAGTGCTCTCTTATTTTTTTTCTTTGGGTTATTCTTTCTTTTTTTAGAAAAGAGAAAATGTGTGGTCCACTACAAAGAAATGTTCAAATGTGCTTTTGTGCCTTATATAGAAGAAACGAGTTTTGGCATGCCTGTGCTACTAAATACAAAGACTTTGTAGTTTCAGTCCTTTTTTGCTCACACTGTCACATAGAGCACGTTTTATGTGGAAGCTGTACTGCCTTTGGAAATGGAAATAACTGAAGAGACTGTCATCTTGTCTCACAGATTAAAGCAATAGACATTTGTCAGCCTGTATCAGTGTGGGGCATTAGTAATGATAATCCAGTGGGGTCAGTTCAGTATCCAGTATCAGTCAGTAATGTTCCATTCCAGTGTGAATACTCTCGTGGAGAAAATTTAAGCTTCTAGGAAAATCCAACAAAAACAACTATACAACGAAATGGGCCAAATTAAGGAAGCAAAACAGCAAACGGTGCCAAGCCAGTCCTATGGTTGCTCCTATGGTTGTAAAACCAATCCATAAGTAGGATTACTTCTGTACCAGGATAGCCTGTAACCAAATCTGGTAAAGGTCCTGGGGCCATAGGGTAACAATCATGTCTTCCTAGGCAACCCAGGGCTTTTGTATTGTCTTACAGGACATGTCTATTTAAAGGCATACCCTTCAAGCAACGGACAAACAAAGAGGTAGAACAAAGAGGTAGAACAAAGACGTTTCATGTAGTAAAATGATGAATACCTGTCAGAGGTCTATACTCAAGTAAGGAGAAACAGATAAGAGGGGAAGTGCACACATTTTTTTTTAATATATAGAAAAAGATATATAAAAGAGGACTGGTTAGTCACCTAGGTGCTCCTTGAAGAGTTGGGTCTTCAGGCAAAGCTTGAGGACAACAAGAGACTCCACAGATCTGATCGAAAGACGTAGTTCATTCCACCACTGGGGGGCAAAGACTGAAAAGAGTCTTGATGCAGGTTTTCCTCTTTTTTGAGCTACAGAGATTCAAGAAGAGCGGCGCTTGAGGCTCTGAGAGGGCGATAAGTGACTCTGCTTGATCAGTGCTGATAAGCAAGTCCATTCTTGGCCTTGAAGGCAACTGTTAAGGTTTTGAACCAAATTCATTATCTCCCAATGATGCATCTGACCCATCTAGCATCTCTCACCTGAATTATGAGTCTGTTATATCTGTAAACATACAAATATTCGAACAAACTCTGTATTGACCAGTATTCTCCATTCATATGAATAAAACCAAGAGGGAGGTCAGGAAAAGCACTGGATCAGGACATCCCTTGAATTACAAATACTTGTTTGGACACAAGAAGGTGCTGCTATTAAAAGCATTTCATTTGAAACAGTATTTAGCACTTTTTTATTTAATATATTACTTTCCAGAACTGCTGTATGAAAGACATACAGAACATTTGAACACAAACAAATTTTCTGCAGTGTTTTGACAGAGGCAGTAGTTTTAGCCACATGAGTAAAGGCTTTGTTGGCCAGGTTTGTTTATTTTAAGCCTGCCCATTTGAGCTATTGTAAGAGACCAAATTAAACACAGCCAGAGGGCCGTATTTCTCTGGCTTTTTAAAAGGCATTGGCAATTAGGCTGATTAGGTTTGAATCTAAACATGCTCAGATGACTCTGCCATTGCCGCTGAACCTGCATGAACATTCTCATTTCATCTTTCTTTATCTTGATCTGGTTCTTTTACAGGGTCTTTGGGCTGTGAAGTCTGAAGGCAGTTAAGGTCTGCCAGTAAAGAAGGAGGGGAATGTATTTTGCTGCATGAGTCTTCTCTTTCTTTACAATGGGGTGATGTTGAAATCAGGTGTAGCTTCAGGAGGCTCGTCATGAATAGCACATTCTAGTTAAGCACTTACCATTGTGTTTGTGTTTCTACATACAGCTCTGGACAATTCCTACACAAGCACCTCATTCGGCTTTATGATGTACTGATTAGTGATCACCTGAACCACATCTTATTTAATGAGGAAAAGTATAAAAACTCTGCTGTAATCAACACTCTCCTCTCACACTGAGACCAGTTGAATGGTAAAACACTACTAGAAGTTTGTCAAAGGTAATAATTGCCATTTTGTTTAAGAGTAAATAAGAGATTTGTTTTCTTTGAATTATTCAGGTTCTGTAAACACAGTCTTCCTTAAAGAAGAATATTTTTATTTGGAAATTAGAAGAAATATTGTCAGCAGTTCTTTGGACAGTTTTCTTTTGGAACTTGCCATTGGGACTTTTAGTGAAAGATCCGACAGGCCTTTTAGTACTTATATCAAATTCTAGTGACGCTCTGTGCCAGATGACCTCTCGCCATTCAGGAAATGAAGAAGATTTGTGCTGTGTCATTGTGTTGACTGACCGCTGCTGCTGGGTGTTGGAGGGCAGAGAGCAGCATAGAGAGCATTTTCTTGTGATAAGAGGGAGACAGAAGTGTGTGTGTGTGTGTGTGTGTGTGTGTGTGTGTCTTTGTAAACTTGGACGACCGAATCATAAATGACCAAATGTTCTCCACAATAAATGTCCAGACCAGGCTCAGACCAGGATTAATGATATTATCAATGAAATATAAATAAAATACATTGTGTTTGTGTGTGTCTCTGTGTAGGTGTGTGGGTGTGTGTACTTGTGAATTTGTGTGTGTGTGAGTGTGTATGTGGTATTTGTGTGTGTGTGTGTGTGTGTGTGTGTGTGTGTGTGTGTGTGTGTGTGTGTGTGTGTGTGTGTGAG
>JBBPDB010000023.1:9848416-9863182 GCA_037974465.1 Brachypetersius altus | reverse complement strand
CTGCTACCACACACACACACACACACACACACACACACACACACACACACACACACACACACACACACACACACACCAGAGATGTTCACAAGTCATTTTTACCAAGTCAGGGTAAAGTCTCAAGTCTTTGTTTATGCGACTTAAGTGCAACTCATGTCCGAGTCTCAGACTCGAGTCCCCATCTCTGACTCACACACACACACACACACACACACACACACACACACACACACACACACAAACAGATTTGTTTTTATACCTAGTCAAGATACAGGTCATGTATGTATTATGTAATAATAATAATATATGCTGTGTTTTCTATGTATCTATATTTGTGATAAACAATGTTGATAGAATGTTAGGCCTTCAGTTCAGGCCACAAATATCATAATACTTTTTTTTTTATATCAAAAATATTTAAAAAAAAATATGCCATGGTTATGTACAGCTTGAAACAGACATTTTCAAAATGATAATCAGAATCAGAAAGGAAATTGCTTATCTTGTGTTATGTAGGGTTTCTAGAGTGATTTACCAGACAATTATATAAGACTTAAATAAGACACATATAGCAATTTCCCCTCACAAAACATTAAAAAAAATTCTTTAGAAATCTGGATATTTGGTTTATTATAGTGTAATGTCGCCGTGGCATTGATGGTTAATCTGACATGGTAACACTTCAGTCCAGTACCTGAAGACCCAAAGAAATGGGAGAGCTCACTTTATCTCTATCTATGTAGACACCATAGAGAGAAAATTTAATGTAATCATTTTACAAATGGTTTAAGGAATTTAACTCATTTGTCTACAACCATAACTTAATACTAAAATGCAAACAGTACTGCAGTACTGCAGTAAGTACAAGAGTACTACTTGCACAAGTACAAATGTGATTCTGTAGGTAAAATGAATCACAAATTTTTATTTTTCATTAAGAAATTTGCTTTTAGTGTCCAGAAAATTCGTCACAGTTTCTACAGATCAATAAGTAACTATAATATGTTCCCAATGTAATACACACACACACACACACACACACACACACACACACACACACACACACACACACACACACACCAGACACAAACAAAAATTGGCCTATTTTTATTATATGTATGAGAGGTACCAACTACTCTAAAATAGGTTTTTAAAACTGGAGAAAAATAAACCGATTTATGACAAATACATGAAAAGGTGGAAGGGAATAATGCTCCTTATTGAAATCATATTTAACACGCATCATATGATTTTCCACACTTCTTTGGCAGAAAAGAGCAGCCCTGCTAAAGCAAGCAATAGCTAGATGGCTTAATATGACTGATTCCCTCTGTTATGGTAATCTGGCTGAGCTTTCAGTTTACAGCACACAGAAAGGGCTCAGGAATCACACAAACAGGAGGTTCTCCCTTTACTCTGATCTGGGACCAGCCTTATGCTTTTTATTACAGTCATTCAGTTTAAAGTAGTTTGTTGTTTGATGGACAACCGGTGGCAGCATTGGGCACCCAGGGCTTATTGAAGCTTGTGGGGAATGAAGCTTTGCACATTTGGTCCAATCTTACAGAAGAGCTCCTGGGAAACTATAAAAGTTAATGCTGGCTGTGATAGAAAGGTGTCAAAACACAAAGTCCACTGCTGGTTTCTGAGGCAGCCAAAGTACACCACTTCATTTGAATAGAATTTCCTATTAGCAGTGGCCTCTTTCAGCACTATACTGCACCCTGTCAGACTTCAAAAGTTCAGGAATGGTTTGATGAACATGATAAAATGATATGCTGAACCACCTAGTCTGATCCATGGAGGTCCCTCCTTGCATCATGTAGGTTTTAAACGATCGCAAAGTCAAAAGTCAAAGTCAATGTGAACTTTATTGTCGTCTCAACCATATACAAGCATACAGGGAGGAGAAATAGTGAAGCTCAGGTTCCACAGTGTACACATAGTGCAGCAAACATAAGACAGGTAAAACTGCAAATAAAGAAGTATAAATAAACATGTGTAAGGATCTGTTACCAAATGCCAGATACATCTGCACAAGTCTTGTGAAGTTTATACCTGGATGGGTTAAGGCAGTATAAGGCAGATGTTTTTGATGTTACAATGAAAATTGTAGCATTTTCACAAGTTTATGCATGTAAAGATGACCCCTGATGATTGTGAATGGATTAAATGGTACAAAGGTTGAAGCTGTGTCGTATATATGAATACATATTATAGGTCTGATGGATCGATTCAGTGTATGGTTATTCCTGTACTGACAGAGGCTAGGACACAATCAGCCATGCCAGCCTCAGACCCCTCCCCCACTGTTACTGAAACTAACCTGCCACTAGCATTTAAAAGCATGACATTTACACACTGATTGATTGATAATGTAGCTGTGAAGAATAATACTTGCGAGTAATGAATGGCACACACAGAGACACACACAGAGCAGAGGACAGAGTCCACCTGCTGCCTCAGTATACTGCATCTGTTCAGCATTAGCATCTCCCCAAGCTCTTGTACTCTTCTGCAGAGACTGTAGGACCTCAATATGTTACAGCGTTCTCCCTCTCTCTGTCTGTCTCTGTCTCTCTCTGTCTGTCTGTCTCCCTCTCTCTCTTTCACACACACACACACACACAGACACACACAGACACATACACACAGACACACACACACACACACACACTCACACACAAAGTTGATGATTTTTTTTTCTCTCAAATCACCCAAACATTATCCAGCCTTTTTTAAAGGTGGTTCAACCTTGAGGACGTAGTTTTAGACGCAGTATGACTTACTGTCCAACATAAAAATGAACCAAACTTCATCTTCATCAAACCTCAAGTGTAAATTCTTGTGCTCAGTCCGTGTTATGCTTTGTGTATATCAGTCCTAGTGTTGTCTCACGTGTCTGCTCATGGCGGTAAGGTTTTTGGGGTTTTTTTAGCTTACAGTGAGTCATACTGTCCCTTAACAATGCTTATAAATCTACACTACCTTAATGTGTTTGCCGTGGCTAACAAACACTAAGGTTTGTCGTTGCTTTATGAATGAATGTGATTGAAAAACAGCTCTTATTTGATCTCAGAATCTCTCATTTACTCTGCTTTTTAAAAAGTTGCGAAGTCTTCAAACAGGTGTTATTTCTGTTGTAAAGTCGGTATATATACAAGGTATACAAGGTTTTATTAGAAAAGGTATACATGGTTTATTTGGTAATTGATGAGTTTTTGCTGATGACAAATCATGCCCTGTGTGCATTTCCTATCTGTGCTCCATGCAGGTTCTGCAAATACATCCACCTTTCATTTACTATGTAAGGCTTCACTTACAGTATTTTTTATACGACATAGTCATTTTTAACATAGCTTAATTAATCCACTCCCATGTGTCTCTGTTCCATTAAGATTTTTAAAAGGATCCTGGTACTTGACCTGGAGTAGAGCAATTAAAAGCACATTTATTTTTTGAAGTCAAATCAGCTCAAACAAAAGCAAATAAAAAAACAGCATGAATGTACGTCTGTGCAGCTAAAGCAAGTTATTAACTGAGTGTCAGAAATTGCGGTGTGTGGTGCATCATGCGGCTCCAGAGAGAGCAGTGACATCAAAGGCCGGTCTATCCATCAACAGCCCGAATGCCGGCGCATACCTGTACTCACAGGGAGCGCCTGTCTTTTATATAACACAGCACAAAGCAGAAAATCAAAAGGAAAAAGACTTAAAAAAAAACTGCAAGTGACTCTTTTCATTAGCCCCTGGTTCTCTCACTCAACTCCTCCACAACATGCAGGAGATTAATACTACCGAATAGCATCATGGAATTTATTTTCCTCAGAGGAGTCACCAATTCTTTTTAACCTTCTTATTCATCCTACAGTGTATGCATCTGTGAATGTTCTTCTCAAAAAACGTGTTTTTTGCCACACCAAAAGGTTATAAGTGCAGACGCAGAAAACATAATCACGTAATTAATATGTAATTACTTAATTCATGACATAACTACAGTGTAATTACCTATTAACTACGCGTTAAACGCCTGCTCACTCCCTTTCTCTCTTTTTCTGCTTTGCTTTCCCTCTCTCAGCAATTTTTTCAGACTGGGGCAGAGTCATCGGTGGGGTAACCCCTCCACTGGGTCAGGGGCAGGTCAGCTCCCAAGACCCCCATCCCCCGTTTTCAGCATTGGAGGCTGAAGACCCTTCAGCACCCGGAACCCCCTGTGCCCTGGTCCCGCCCCTAAGGTCTGCCCTCTGTGCCCTCCTGACACTGGGCGATGCTGAGGGGTCAGTGCTCTATTGGTGGAGACACTCAGAGTCTCTGCAGGGGGTCAGCTATCCTTTACAAGATGCCTTGACATCTGCCTGCTGACTAATAGAGCGACTCCACTGACAAGTACTGATGAGCACCCCTCAGGCAACCACAAAGCACAGCAGCCACTTTAATAAGACCTCCGACTACAGCCAAGCTCTCTGAGACCCTCCAGCTCCTGCCCAGTAATGTCATTTCAGCACAGAGTGAGTGTCAAGGCCGCAGGTGATGCGATCTGTCTTCTTTTTGTCGCCTCGACTGCAGAGGTTGAAAAATTGCTCGTCCATTAACATAAACACATGACCGCGCTGACAGAAAAGAGTAGACTGTAAATACTCTCTCCATTTTACTCTCTTTTTACCTCTGAATCTTTCTGTTTATGTTATTTTCTCTCTATCTCCCTCACGCTTCATCTTTTTCCTTCACTTTTGCATTTCTATCCCATATTCTCTTTACCTCTTTTTTTCACCTGTCTCTGATTTATCTGTTTCCCTTCCCTTTCAAATCTCTATTTGTTTCTCTCCTCTTATCCTCATTTCATTTCTTTCTGTTTTTACCTCTCTCTTTCTTCTTTCCGTGATGAGTCTACACAGCCGTACTATCTTTCCCTTCTTCCCCTTTCTTCTTTCCCATATTCTCTTTCCTTTTCTTTTATCATTTATTTATATCTGGTTTTTATTCTCTCTCTTTTCATGTCTATCACTACTTCTTTTGCTTTCTCTTTCCTTCGTCATACCTCTCTCTCTCTCTCTCTCTCTCTCTCTCTTTCTCTCTCACTCTCTCTTTCCTTCTGAAATACCTTTGTTCTCCTTTTGGCCGGTGAAGATTCATCATCACTCAGTGTTACAGCTGTGTAGACACAAAAGAATGGCGTTGAATGGTCAAACACTCTCGGGATAAAACATTAACAAGGTCTGCCTGTCGCTCGGAGGGGGATTCTGTTCCCTCAAAGACGCAGTGATCAGGATCGATCGACTCCACAATTAATCTTTAAGACAAGCTTTACAGGGATTTCTATAACCTCAGTGCACCAACACCAGAGAGATTCCCACACCCTGCACATGATGCAATTGGCTGACTTTCTCTGTCTCCCCGACACAAAGAGAATAATAGGCAGGGAGATGACAGGAGAAAACCTGTAGATGTGAATGTTCATTTAGAGATAAAACAGCACAGCCCTGTTGCTCCTCTGGCGTCCTGTCAAATGGAGCAGAAACATTAATTATTTACTTTCACCGAGCATGAATTATCCAATATGATAGACAACTCCCTCACTACAAAAAAAGATATACAACGCACAAACAAACTCAGAAAGGTGATATACATTGGAAAAATGGTTTTGCTCAATTTGTAAAGCCAATATAGATGAAGCATTTTAAACACAACATTCTGTTTAAATATTTTAGATTCAGTGAGCTCAACATTTTATGGGGATTCTCCTTTAAAATTAAACAGAACAGTTTACACAGCACTGGACAGAGTATATGGTAGACAGAGTATTGATTGCAGAAGATGGTTCTGGCATTCTCCGACAGCATATTACTGTGACCTGTTTTTGCACCCTTGACCCTCTCAGAAATAGGACAGTATGAAAAAAATGTTCTCAGAAGGAGATGGGCATTTACTTAACTGCTTACTTAATTGAAGAACATGACTACTCCTGCTTCAGCTTCATTATTCAATTGCTCTGCTGCTTTTCTCCCTTTTGCATTTCAGGATCCCCCCCTCCGGACTACAATCGCTGAGCGCTTTCTCCCTTTCCGCCTCCTTTTCTATATATAACTCCCGTTGCTAAATGGGGCTGAGATATAACTGTTGACTCCCCCCCGAAACCCTCTACACCCACATGCACATATAATTGTATGCTAAGGATGAGAGAGAATATTCAATTTCGGCAGAATGAAACAAAACGTGTCGGCCGAGGCACAGAGCCTTCCATTCTGTTAGGGGACGTTGGATCACATGATTGCAGACACTCTGTTCACCCTGTGCTTTTGTGCCCTGGGGTTGTTGTGGAGCATTTCGGTCTTCCCTCAAAATCCTGCTCTACCCTACACTAAACAAAATTTTTGCCACAGTAGTCATAGTCATTGACTACATAGTGCTTTCAGTGTGTGCTATGATACATCCAAAAAGGAAACTTTCAGTTTTAATCTTTAATATTTTCTCCCCAGTTTAATGGTTTGCATAAATGTTTATGTCCCTGGAGGTGGACAAAAAACGAAACTGTGCCAAGTCAATTCAAAGGCAAGTAAGAATTTCCATCAAAGTGTTACTTCACCCTGATGTGCTGACTTAGGAGAATAGTGGAAAATCAGATTCACACACAGAGCTAGGACATTTTTTTTTTGTCCCGCCAAATAGCTACAAGGCTAATGTAGCTATGAAGTAATGAAAGCTTATGGTCACCAATTACCGTTGTGTAAAATGCAAGCCAAAATCATCACACACATCCCTCAGACCAACCTGCAATGTCATCTTAAGTCATCTTAAAATTCCTTGCTTGTCCATTTTTATAGAGAACAGTATGTGATACAGTTTCAGCAACTTATAGACGTTTGTATTTGAGATTCAAAAACATCTCAGCACAGTTTAGATGTGGAGTTTGCCACATAGCTGAGTCAAAAGCTACATTTGACTCAGCTACAATCCATAACTAAAGAAACACAATACATATACATGTCTGGGCTGACTGACTAAGACATAAGCGTAAAATCTGATTTGCCAATAAGCACAGTGTGCTGTCAGAATAAAACCGTGCACTGGACTCTTCAGGCGAAAAATGTTCAGTTTGGAAGAAAATACAAGTTTATCCATTTTTAAGAGTCATTTCAGTGTCAGTTTTCAGACAATGTAACGTTTTTTTTTTAAAAAATAAGTTCAAAAATGTTCTGATTGTCCCTTTTCTCACCCTTTTGCATACATGAAACGAGTGACTTTCTAACTTCTCTGGGTTACCATCCCACATAACACTGTGAAATTAATCGCTTGGTGAGGACTTTTTTGTTTCACTTTTGTCATAAAATATGAAATGGTGGCTGATACACAGAAAGCCTTAGCTGTGAGACAGGGAAACAGCACTATATGCATTGGGATTTTAGCACAAAACCTAATCACATTATTCGGTGGCTGGATAAAAAGCATAACAGAGGAATTTCTGCGTGCTTTCCCGCCCCTTTCTTTCAGAACTCAATCCATACGGGACTTTTTGAAGGGCAAATCATATTGGATTGCCCCATTCACATTAATACATACTATGACTTGGGCATTACTTTCTCTGTCTGTTCATTGATTTTGTCTGAGTAGTCTGCAATACAACTCAGTTTCATAAAGTAATCATTTAGTGCCATATGATGCAGTGTAAAATTATAATTCATATTGCTTTGTTTGGTAAGGGCCAGGTTTTATACAGAACACATCATATATTCAAGTGGGGGTGAAATACAAATCGGTTGGCTCAATGAAAGCTGGCTTGTGAATGTCACTTAGTTCAGAACCAGACAGAAACTTAACAACATTGCTAAGTGTCCTTATCCTTACGATTACTTCAACATCGATGATTTATTTGAAATTACAGCCACAGCTGAGTGGTTTGGACGTCAGATTTGTCTTCAACAACCATTTCTGTTTAAAATGCAATGTAGAGCAAGAACAACGTCTCAGGGAAGAGGAGATGTGTTAGATGGCCATAACTCACTAATCTCAGGCCCCTAGGGCAGTCCCAGCAGGCACAACAGCTGAAACTAGACTTGTCAGAGGTACTGTGCATAATTACTGGGTGATGAATTGTTTACGCTGTAATGCTCAGATCGATTTTTCACTCTGATGAATGACGGAAGCGATGGCACCCTGTCATCAGCACTGAGGCTTAGGAGGAGCCCGTAAATATGCTGTTCAAAGACACCCCCACTTTTACAAAGTGTGGGCGTGGTGTGTGGCATGTGCAGGGCGTGTGCGATGCTTTCTGCCCACAGATGTACGTCCTTAAACATCAATGGCTGCAATTAAGAAAGGAGCCACTTTTATTATTAACTAAATGTTTGAAGATATGTCTGATTTTTGTCACCTAAGGTTGCATTAGGAGCCTAGTAGATGTCTGTTTTAAAATTTAATGCAGAAATAAACTCAGTTAATGATACAGTAGTTTTGATGACAACAGTATGCCATGCTGTGTTGGCAAGATTGTGTGAGCCTTGTGCAAATCTGAAGAAGCAAACTTTGCAAATGTGTTTTGGCAGGCCAGCTACATTTGAGATGAAGGGAAAATTAATTTGATGAAAGTTGCATTTTTCTTTGAACTGTCACTTTGGGATGTTTGTGTCCTAGCTGTGCCATTCAGACATCTGCACGGATGCCTAGAAGAGTAAAACGTGTAATATTCTCTTGTCAATGCAGCATGATCCACTGCTTTAAAAGGGTGCACTAGTGGTGTTTATATGCAGCGGAGGAGACTAGACGAGGGCCTTATTCATCTCTGATTGGTGAAAGGTATGGGGAGACTAGATGGACTGGAGAGGGAATTATTGATGTCTAAATTAAGAGGATTAAGGTTTAATGTTTTTTTTTTTTTTCTTCAAACCTGAGCTTTAAAAAAATAATTGGCACCTTTTGCAACCTTCTGATGAGTGTAGACAGATGATGTTTCTTGAGTAACTGAAAGTACCATTTCTCAGCTTCTTACTCAAAGCTGTTCTCTGTTCCACTTTACACTGAACAAAAGACAGAGTGCTGGCTAGGAGAGGCTTTGCTGTGATACAGAGGAAATCACATTTTCCACTGGGGCTGAAAGGAAGGTGGGTGATGCCGCTTACCTAAGGGAAGATTCCTTGCTTCCTCTATCATGTTTACTACTTTTTTTCCTGAAGTGGCTCAGCCCTCAAGAGCTACCATTGCCTACCCGCTCTAATTATCCAAGGTCAGAGTAACCAAATTCAAAATCATGCCATAGAGACATGCTATTTGTCATTTAATCTAGTGGAGATTTAAAATGTTCTTTCTGCAACTTTTTGTTTGGGATTAGAAAACAGTGATGTAACAGTTTAATGAGAAATTGCAGTTGTGTATTCAGTCTTGCTTTGAGAAATAAAAATGTATTGACAAGTTTCAGACTGAAGTCGATCAATAAAGCATGTAAAGTGAATTATTTGTGTAATGTCTATAGTTGTCTAGAATGATTAAAATAATGAAACATAATTAATTATCTGGAAATATTCTGCGCACTATGTCTTAGGTATACAGGTGGACAAAAGTTTTATGTAAAAAATTAATGTATTTATTGATTTTCATGTTGCCGGTGTAAAGTTTGCATGAACCCTAACATGAAAATCACATACATCAATAAGCAAAATACAGAAACATATGCTCCAAGAGCACCTGCACCCGTATAGTGAAAACCAATGAAATGTTGTAATGTTGTGATGTGGTTAAAAAAATGCCAAAAAATGCCTATTTTCATTGTGTAAACCCAAAATATACCCCCGAATATGCTCCCAAACACTGATTTTATTTTAAACTCAGTTTAATACATAATCCTGATGGAAAATGTAAAGGTAAACCCGTACTGTACAGTTTACACTGATCTCCAGCAATCCTAGAATGTAATTAAGAAGCTTTAAGAAGATTTAAAAAGACATGGGGTCACTAATCAGGAAAATACAAAGTGTTCTTCTGTTTCGTTTTGTTCTTCTTAAAGCCCTCATGAAAACAGAAAAGACCTTCATCAGATAATAAAATGTGCGAATTGGTCAGTGTGTGGGATTCTTTCTATTTTCCTGAGGGCTTTAAGAAGAACAAAATGAAAAACAGAAGAACACTTGAGGAGCTCCACGTCTGCCGCTGCGTCAAAGGGCAGCAGCTAATTAGCAGCAAGGAGAAATAAATAATGTTCTCGGATCGGCTACTTTCAAACCTCCCTCTGAGTACAGTGGTATTTCACCATCCCATGACGTGCTTTCTTTGTGTTCTCTGCAGTCTCTGTGTTGGTGTAGTGAGCTATTATTTCAGTTCTCAGAAAAAATCCACGATGTACTGAAACCACGACTGCTGATCCGTGTTAAAGTGGGGGTTAACTGTATTTCCAACCTTGATGGACACAGTGGTGCATGGGACCCGATGAGTTTATTTTATTTATCCTACATACAGGCAGCGGTTCCAGATCCTCCGTGGATCCTCACTCATGTTACCTGTTGATTTATGAATTGGTCTTATGCTAGCAGCGCCCAGCGTATTCTGTGGAATTACGTTGGCTTTGGAATTGCCAGTATCAGTACTGTGTTTTGTTTGTGAATAATTTTGCATACAAGATAAACTTTGGTGATAAAAACAACATATTATCAATAAAATCATCATAAAAACTTGTCTTTTAAAGGCTAAAGATTGGCAGTAGCACCAGCTGGGCCCACTGTGTACTGGGCCCAAAGTGGGAAGCTGTGTCACAAAATTTGAGGTGTTAATCATTTTAAATCATTTAGCACTGATAATTATGCCATTTCCATTGCTGTTAACACATTGATATTCATATTTTATATATTTTATTTCATTTATTTATTTTTTATTTAAAAAATCTGCTTTTGGCATTATTTATATATTCCATGAAGAACACACTCATATAAATAGTCATAAATCATTAATAAAATCTATGTTAATGTGCATTAAAATTTAAGAAGGCGTTTTCTTTGGTGAAAAAATAGTTTAGGAGCTATATGCTATAACAATTTATGTGTATTGCAAAAAGACAACGGTAGGTCAGGGGTAAACTGTTTCCTTTGTTGCTCATCTTAGCAGGCAGAGTTGCAGACAGAGCTGGCAGAGTTAGGGCGGGCGAGTGAGTTTACAGATAGTACTATATTTGCCGTGGCGTTTTGACCTTTGCTACGAAGATGATAGAGCAGTGTGGGGACGAGAGTGTTTCGCTGCACTATTCTTACTGCTCCTCTACCTCCTCTTCTAGATGTTTTGTAGATCTAAACTTTGTGAAATCCCTCATTACTACTTGCTTGCTCGCTCCACTTTTTCAGAAGTACCCCTCCACTGCCTCTCACAATCCCAGAGGAACATGTTAAAACTCTCTGTGGGCAAGCATAGCACACGTCTGAAAGGAAGCAAAGCACACGGCTTATTTCTCCGCTGCAGGCTCCAGGAGAAAAGCTCTGCTTCACTTCTCTGTCCCTTTTCCACGATAGGAGATGTGCTTTGTTTGTGTGGGGTGTGTGTGTGTGTGTGTGTGTGTGTGTGTCTAATACATGTTTCCATATGTTTGGTCCAGAGGCACTTTTAATAGCTGTATGTGTAGAAAGTGAAATTCAGAGTTACTGTGCAGGAGGGCCGTATAATCACTTTTCCTTGAACACAGCATCTGTCCCTGTTTACTTAATTACGCAATTTGTCAAGCACCTGCAGATATCAATCAAGTGGTGGTGTAGAAAACGATGGCTATCAGGGCACAGTTGGTTTATCCAGGCGTTAAGGTGGACGTAGCAGAAGCCAGGCACGTGGGCCTGAGCTCCACGGCTGAGGGAGAGCCGGATGGAGCACTGTTTGCTTAACCTTATCTGTGGTTGTAATTTTAGTACTGCCTGCCGCATGGATTTCCACAAAGAAACCTTTTTTTATTAACTTCTGCCGGAGAGCTACTTCAATAAAATAACATCTAATTACACCGTAACAGCCCTGACACTTTATGCAGAAAAATGCAGTGTGTTCAGCGCCAAAGAAGTGGTTGGCATGTAAAGAATACTAAATACCTTAAGTGCTAAAGATGTCCGCACCAACTATTTTAATATTCTTAATGCTGGTGATTTACCTAGCTAATCACCAATCTGAAAGAAAGAGGTAATAATGACCATTCTAATGAATTCTAAAGAGCTACAAAACAGTATCCAAGTGCTTACACATCCACACTGTATGGACTATTATGAGGAAATGGAAGCAGTATCATAAACCCTGCCTAGACAAGGTCGTTCATCGAAACTCAGCTTCAGAGCGAGAAGGGAACATGTGTGGGAATCCACAGAGAGACCAACAATCACGTTAAAGGATTGGGTGAGACTGGAGTTAGGGTACACCAGTCAATATCAAGAAATACCAGTAAGATCAAAAGGTCTCCGCCAGAAATCGGCCAGTTCTGGCAGGTGGAAAGAAGCCGTTCCTAAAGGAATATATCAGAGCAGGTCTGGAGTTATGCCAGAAAGCATAACTGTGGGCTTTGTGGTCAGATAAGACCAAAATTGAGCTTAGCAGGAATTGATAGAGGATGAATGGATGTTGCAAAATACAGGTAGATACTGCAAGACAGCCTCCTTCAGTCTTCTAAAAGACTAAAGCTCAGGAGAAACTTCTAAAGTCTGCAGTGGTTAAATATTTACAAGCCACATTTTTTTTTTAGATCTGCTCACAAATAATTAATTTTGACTTTGACAATGAGCCTCAAAAACATATTTGCTAGCAATATAAAATTATTGACTAGAACAGTCCGAGTAAAAGCTGTTTTTAATTCAGGCAATCTTATACAGAGCCTGAACATTCCTACCCTAAGAATATTTCAAAATATTCTTATTTGTGATCTCTGCAATATTTACTCAATGTCTTCTTTATTAAAGGCATTAAATAACAATTCCACTGATTTAGAGTGACTTGATGTGAAATGTGAAATTCTATTTACATTTTTCAAATAAGGATTGTTCACCATGGTAGTGATAGGAAACAGACATCTAAAAACCTGTGAAATACAGTATTACCATATTGTTTTGGCCTATAAAATACATGCAGGGTGGTGTGGTACACTGAGAGCAGAATACATCGAAAGGCAAAATGTAACACAAAGTAAATATATACATAATATTTTATTTTGACCTAATAATATAAAATTTACACTGTTCTTGTCTTTGTGCTTCTGTGTGTCTGTTCAGTTTTAACCTAAGCAATTTTCTCCAGGATCAATAAAGTTTTCTGATTCTGATCATCAACATTACATGTAAAAACCCAAAAGTTGTGTATACGCTCTGGTTTGTGTTGTCTGTGCATTGTAGTTTTGGTGGAACCCTTGTTTCTTATCACTAATGTCACAAAAATCGAAGGGAAGTTTATCTAAAATGACCTCTTGAAATCTTCAGAAAATGTTGCTAAACAAATGATTTTTACTCTCCATTTTATGAGGTTCAAGAGTGGGGTGCATCAATAGATGAGCTACAGTCTTTAAATGTACACCGGCAAGGTGGAGTTTACAGGGAAATGTTTTTAATAAAGAGGCCAGTGGGTGTAATTCGATGCATTTTGAAGGTAATAATCTTGAGGTAATTGCTGTAAAGTGTCTTGCCGCTCTCCACTGAGAAAAAGAAAAGAAGCTTTAACGGGTTTAGCCTACTGTGGGAATAAAAGACTGAGTACATTTACAGTCAAAGTGGTGAGAGAGTGGTGGGGATTTTTATTGCACAATAAGAAGAACACTAAATGCAGTCAATAAAAACTTATGACCAAAGCAGATGTAGCCCAATGATGATTTTGTCGACCGGCCTCTGTCACCATGCAATTGTTGTCATGACGATGCTTTTGCTATAGTTTTGATTTGCTATGGCAGTTCTGGTGCTGTGGTGAGAACATGGCTAACTAGTTTATGGTCTTAAAGCACGTTCTGATCTGACTCATGCTACAATGTGGCCCCTTTCTGGAAGGGTGTTGATGTTAAATGGGCCAGGAGTTCTGCTTGAGAGAAACCAAGCCAGAGACTCAGAGAGACGTGTGCTTTCCCTTTCAGCATCTCATCACTCGCTCTCCTCCAGCTCTATCAGATCACCTATGACAATCGCTGGCCAGATGCCAAGAGCCTGACCTGGAACATCGCCTGGGAAAAAAATGGGTTTGCCGAAGACAACAATGTGGTAATTATGTTTTCATTGTTTTCATTTTGAGTGCTGGCCCCCAGGGAGGAATAAAAAACAAAAAAGTTGTGCTGTGTTTTGGCATGTTGATTATGCAGAATAAATTTTTCATATTTCCCCTCTCTCAGTAACCAAAACACAAAAGAAAACAACAGCAACAACAGTAAGAACACAAAATAAACAACATTTCCCAAAAATGTTTACCTGCTGTTCTGCTCCCAGACAGAGTTGGTCGTCACAGCTGGAGATGAGCCGTGTGCCAGCACAACAAAGAAAGAGAAAAAGCTGGTATGCAGCGGTATCTCACTTATTAGGGGTTGAGAAGTAATTATGGGTCTATATTTAGGGCTAAGCTCATTTATAATGTTATTGGATGGCTATAAGCCATATCTGGCAAGGCCCACAATCCTAGAAATATGGGTTATATAAAATGGACATAAAAAAACAACCTTTCAGTAGAAGTCCTTAAAGGCCTTCTTTTGTAAATCAGATGTGTGAGTGTGAAGAATCTTTTTATTTTACGCCCACCTAACGTCCTAATCAAAGATTTTGTCCTCAAACTGTACATTCAAGCCAAGAGCCATTTAAAA
>JBBPDB010000023.1:9731775-9746775 GCA_037974465.1 Brachypetersius altus | reverse complement strand
GTGTCTCTTTTAATCAAAGTTAGGGAGGGGTATGTGTGTAGGAGGGTGGGTGAGAGGCTTGGGAGGGTATCCAGCTTTCCCCCTGTCTCCACCCCGAAATAGTCCTCGACCAATCAGAAGGCGTTCCGAGAGCCCACGTGACCCTTGGCTCTTTAAAAATCAGCCCCCAGCGCTTCTCACTTTCAGCTCAAAGTTGATTTTAAGGCTCGTTTCAGCTCTCTCTTGCTCAGGAGCAGCTTTCAGCTCCGATGCGAGTCCTTCAGTCTTTTCTCCTGCTCTCCGCAGTCAGTTCCTGATTCTCTTCTTTTTTCTTCTCTTTTTAAAGCCCACATCCTCCATCTCTTCTCTGGCGTGCCGAGCTGAAGGGTCCGGGCTTTACACCTGTGTGTATGTGTGTGTGTGTGCATGTGGGTGTGTATGTGTGAGAGTGTGTGTGTGTGTGTTTACATCTCACTGTTTCTCCACAATGATCCGTCTGAAATTCTCCTTATAAATAATTCAGTCCTGCAGAGACGCGCCAGGATTTTTTTTATTCAGGGAAGAACACAATTAAAAAACGAGACTCCTTAGAGTCTTTAAGAGCTTTTATCGATTCCGCTTTTCCTGAAGAAGACCTAGGAGCTACAGACACGAGACCAGAGAAAAAACTGGACGCTGAGTGGGAATTTGTTTCACACCTTAATCTTTTTAACAGCACTTTTTTTTATTATTACTATTATTTTCAACGTCAGTAATAATAAAAAAAAACAGTCAAAAGTACTAAAGGAAGAAGAAGCCACTGGATGAACAACATCTCCGGCAGCATCTCTTTCGGATTTTCCACCAGGATAGACAGTTATTTTTATTTGAGTCTCTTTTTTATTTATTTGATTTTCATTTATTTCACCTTTATTTATTCAGTTTAATTCACCTTTATTTATGTGAATTTATTTTTAAATTAGTTTTTTTTTCATTGTATTTTTTATATTTTATTATCGAAATTACTGTATTCTGTTACTTCAAAACATATTTTGGAATTAATCCAACTTTCATTTTGATTATTTTTATTATTATTATTATTACTAGTATTATTATTTTAGTTTATTGTTTTATTTCGCTCCATATATCCCGCCTCCATCCCCCAAAGTCCCCCACACGCGCTCCAGACACCTCCAGTTCTCCTCGGATGAGCCCCTGAGTCCCGGGCTGAAGGAGATGGAGGCGCCCGGCGCTTCGGGCTCCGCGTTTGGTATCGACTCTCTGCTGTCCCGCGGTCCGCCGGGTCTGGACGGAGAGGCGGATGGAGGAGGAGCAGGAGGTGTTGGAGGAGGGTGCTGCTCCTCTTCCCCTCTGGAGCTGAGTCCAGGCTCGGAACCGGACCGGGACCCCGAGCGGGACAGCAGTGCGTGCTCCACGCCCCCGTCTCCCCGCCGGCCGCTGCTCGGGCTGCCCGGGGCCCCGCCGCGCACTGTCACCTCCTCCTTCCTCATCAGGGACATCCTGGCTGATTGCAAGCCCCTGGCCGCGTGCGCGCCTTACAGCACCGCGCCGCACGAGCCGAACCGGACCACCAGCAAGGATGACTTCAGTCTGGACAAGATCCACAGCAACTCCTCTTCGGACAGCGAGTATAAAGGTAACACGACCAGCATGGACCAGATTCTCCTTCTTCTTCTTCTTCTTCTTCTTCTTCTTCTTCTTCTTCTTCTTATTATTATTATTATTATTATTATTAGTAGTAGTAGTAGTAGTAGTAGTAGTAGTAGTAGTAGTAGTATTAGTATTAGTATTATTATGCTAATATTAATAGCAGAAGCAGTAGTAATATATTATTGTTCGTAGTAGTAGTACACTGCCGTGTAAATAATAGTAATAGTAGTAATAGCAGTTGTATTATTATTATCAGCAATAGCCGTATTATTATTACTATTAGTAGTAGCAGTAGTAGTAGTAACAGTAAGTATAAGCAGTAGTGGTAGTAAAATCAGTAGTAGTATTATTAGTAGTTGTTGTAGTTGTAGTAGTTAACATAACAATAATAATACTACTGCAGCTCTCCTCGGAAAAGTACAAACAAGCTCAAAGTGTGCAATCAAATGAAGATTAAAATGAATACAGGTATAATCAACAATAAAATACGATGTAAATACAAATAAAATGAAACTGTAAAACTAAACGGGATGTCCATACGCAGACAGGCCAAAAATCCGTAACCCGATAGAAAATGTGTGTTACCACCACTCTCAAAATGTAAATGCTAAAATATTAAAAACAGCCATATCCAAGCCAGTCCAATGCACTAACGATAAATTATTATAACTGAAATTTCGTAAAATGTTGCAAAATTTGCGCCAAAGCGTTAGAATGAAGGAAGAAACACGCGGGCCTAAACTTTAAGAAATAAAAATAAAAATAAACACAGGAGCTGTGGTGTCCAGCTACAGAGGAGGATCAGGGTCTCCGATCATGGTATCAGTTTGATGATCTGAATTGCAAATGGAGGAAAAGAGGATGAAATGAGAACTGAAAGCCTAATTCAGTTTTTTCATTGCGCGCCGTGCCTGTAATGGACACCAACCAGAGCAGCATGGGTGGATGAGTGAATGAACGAACGAACGAACGAATGAATGAATGAATGAATGAATGAATGAATGAATGAATGAAAGTTAATCCGGATTATTGCACCACGAAGAGACAAAAATCTCGGCTATTTTTATACACAAACCAGGACAAGAAAAACGTCGATAAATCTATTAATTGGTAAATTAATTAGTGTCCAATTGCACACAATGCATGGGATGGATTTTGACACTAAATCATTTTAAAAATAAAATCGGAGTAGTTGGAAGCTGCAGAAAGAAGAACACTCCGTATTAGTTGTAATATTATTATAATATTATTATTATAACAACAATTATTATTGTTATTATTATTATCGTTATTAATAGTACTAGCAGTTGTAGTAATATTAGAGGTAGTATTATTATTATGATTACGACTATTAATGTTTTTATTGTCGTTATTAGTGTTGTTGTTTTTATTGCCGTTAACAGAGCAGAAGAAAATTCTGCCTTTTCATCAAAGCATAACAAGTGCCTCTTGAAGCACATACCAAATTGAAGTCATATAAAATTATTACACTTAAAAAGCAGCGTGAGGTAATATTAAAAATTTAGATGATCACAAAACTGTGCCAGACTTAAGGCCTTCCCAGAATTCACTGTGTGAGAGCAAAGTGAAAGCATGCAGGGCTGAAGTGTTTTAGTTTTAGTGACCAACACTGGAAAAATAACTAACGAAATATCTAAATGTTTAAAACTAAAGAAAGAAAGAAAGAAAGAAAGAAAGTAAAAAGAAAGAAAGAAAGAAATAGATATAACGTGTTATATCTATATCATGGTGTGGTGATTAAAAATAAAATCAATATTAGAAAACTACAATGATTTCACAGTCAAGTTAAAAACAAAAACACCTACACTCATCAGTATCAGTGAGTTTTATAAACGATTACATATTTTTTTTATTATCTAAGAATAATATTGATAATGATCACTCCTACTTTATCCTTATTTAACATTATCAGGCCACTGCTGAGCTCCGTCTTTGCTAGTGATGCTAAAATGGTGTAGCAAGAACACACGTGTGTGCTTAGAGGAGAGTGATCAGAATGAATCTTCCCATAACCATGATGAGGTAAAGAGTGTATGCCAGAGTGAGTGAGAGTGTTAGAGGATGTAAGAGTGTGTGAGAGAGAACCTGACAATGTGTGAGAATGTGATTGAGAGTGTGTGACAGTGCGTGTGCCTGAGGGTGTGTGAAAATGTGCAAGAGTGATGAAAATGTGTGTGTGGGAGTAAATGTGTGAGTATGTGTGTTCTTGTGAGAGGGTCTATGAGAGAGCATGAGTCTGTATATTTGGGGGAGTGGGTGAAATTTTCCCATTGCTGCTCAGATTTGAGGGGCTCTGTCCCCCTGTGGCTCAATTAGGCGGATTATCTGCTCCACTCTCTGACTAGCCTCACACACCACAGCTCACGGAAACACAGGCTTACATACAGACACACACACACACACACACACAGACACACAAGAGAGGAGCCTTAAACACCACAGCTTAAAGAAACGCAGTCTTACATAGAGAAACCTTACACACCACAGCTCACACCAACACAGTGCTACATAGAGAAATAAGAGCCTCAAACAAGACAGCTTAGAGAAAAAGGGAACCTCAGACTCCACAGCTCAGAAAACATAGACATACAGAGCAAGGCTTGGCTTATATGTTTGTAAAGCCCAGAGAGACTGAACTTTACACAGGTCAGAGAAGTCTAGCCTAACACAGGGAGAGAGAGAGAGATAGAGAGAGATAAACCTATCACACCACAGTTCTGCCTTACACGCAGTGAGGGGAACCTTATACACCACAGCTTACATAAACAAAGCCATGCACAGAGAGGAAACTTACACACCACAGGTCACAGAAACACAGACTTACACTGATAAACACCACGACTTAGAGATACATAGCTTTAACCAGAGAAACAGGAGAATAAATATTACAAAAAACTAGCTTGATAAATATGACATTAACTCAGCACAGTCTGGAGAAACAGCAAATCAGATAAACAACCTTACACAGCTACGGAAGAGCCTAAAACATCACTGACCAGAAAAACACAGTCTAAAACAGGAATGTTAACCAGGGCAGATAAACATAGCCTTGGTATCACATATAGGAGCCTAACACACTACAGGCATAAACACAGTCAAACAGAGTAACACAGACTGACAATATGGAGTTTCAAACATAACAGCTCAGAGAAATACAGTCTCACAGTCACACTGAGGAGATTCACAACAGATTCCAGAAATACAGCCTGGCACAGAGAAATAGGAGCTGTACACACCATATAAACCACTGAAACACAGCACAGAGAAGCAAGGCCTTACAGAGAGAGAGTGAGAGAGAGAGGCCTAGCCCAGATACAGAGGCCTGGCACACTGTCTGTCCTAATGTGAAGAGCAATGATAGCACGGTTAAAGATTTTTTCTTCAGATTAAGAAAAGAACTCCAGTGTAAAAAATACGATGTTTATGTTGTGTTTGATTTGAGTGTTTTTGAGCAATTTGCATTAATGAAGTTACAAAGAAAATAATAATTTGTTCCTTGGTATTGATTAATTTATTAATTCTGTCATTCGGTCAATTCTGTACACTCTCATGTCCCTCACGATGGTCTTGTCTTCTGTGTGTGTGCAGTGAAGGACGAGGCTGAGAGGGAGATCTCCAGCAGCAGGGACAGTCCTCAGGTGCGCCTCAAGAAGCCACGCAAGGCCCGCACGGCTTTCACGGACCACCAGCTGGCGCAGCTGGAGCGGAGCTTCGAGCGCCAGAAGTACCTGAGCGTGCAGGACCGCATGGAGCTCGCGGCCTCACTCAACTTGACGGACACTCAGGTTAAGACCTGGTACCAGAACCGCAGGTAAGAAATAAAAGCATGTAATGAATGTAACGCCAAAAGTGTCTTTCATTTTAGACTAAGTTCGGTGATTATTCATTATTCTATCAGCTACATTTCGCAGAAGGTGAGGTTTCATTTCAAGTATATATTTTTTCTGATGTCTCGACAATTTCAATTTAGTGCAAAAATTGGTAAGTGCATTTATTATTGCATTGTGTAAACATATCTGAATTTCATGTAAACCACAGGAGGTGAAAGATAGATAGATAAATGGATAGACAGACTGACAGACAGAGAGACATAGATATATAAATAAATGAATAAATAACGCATACAGTAGTTTGAAACTGACGATCTGAACACGCTTTCTGTTAATTGCTCTGCTTTTGATCTCTTAGGATTTCAAACAGAGTTCAGATCGTTTTACTTGGGCTCCATAATGAATTGCATTCTGTTGCATATTCAGTTAGATTTAGATGTTAGTTTAACTTTTATTGTATTTTGTGTTGTAGTGATTTTAAAAAAACATGTCAATATACTGATATCACCACAGAAAACTCGAATCAGAAGCTGAACTATTCTGAAAAACGTGTGAAAAAAGTGTGAACAGAAAAAAGTGAACAAAAACACGAATTATTTCGGCGAAACCCAAACACGCTAAAGGGAACTGTATACAGTTATTTAGCAAGGAAGTCAATCTCATTGTATATCACAATTCTCTCGGACAAACTTTGCAAACATAAAAGACGGTCTTAGTTCTAGTTTATTTAACCTAACTATTTACACGTGTTGTTCAGAGTGAGTTTTTGTTTAGACTTAAACTATCCATTAATTTACATTGAACCACTAAAATGTGAAATGAAAAACCAACAAATCATATCCTAATATCCCGAGGCATTAAAGATAATTTTCCAACAGCTCCGCAGGTCTTTGTCGGGTTAAATAATCGCCTATGAAATAAATACAAAAACACAACACTTTCAGGCATAAATAATACATCGATGCATCAATGCTGCATTAATTATTCACATCTCTAACTAAACAGTTAGACAATTATTATAATGATGAATAATTTAATGGTCAGCGCCTCTTTTGTTTGGGGTTTTTTACAGTTGCAGAATGTCCGAAACATCGATTTGTGGGGTTTATGAGTTTGAGACTTAAAAATAAATAAATAAATAATAGAAATTAAAACTTTTAGGCACCTACTGCACCATATGCCGAGACAACATCGACCTGCCAAGTTCAAGCTCACTCTCCATTCAAATGGTAAAATCTCTTTATTTAAATTGTCCCCTAATATTATTTAACCCATAAACGTTTGAGAAGAAACATTTAAGGACGAAACAAAACAAAACAAAACAAAATAATGAATAAAAACTTTGAACGCCAGTTAAGATAATGTATTAAATATCAGTTTGTTGAAGCTTCGGCATGACAAAGAAAAATTACACCGAATATTACAGTCATTCCCTAATTCTTTTATTTTTTAGATTTCATACTGCAAGTGTACTGACTGGTCTTACTGGTGAAATAATGTATAAAATCTGGGATAAAGATCTAACAGTTGTATAAACTTTCTTTTGTTTACCCTTGCATAATTTAACTCTGCTGTTTGATTAAAAAAAAAACACCAGCTAGAAAAAGACAAAACTGAATTGTTTTTACTCATAAAACTTATTGTTTTTTTTAGATTTATGAAGTGCTAAATTCCTTCGGGTTGTTTGAAAAAAATCTTATTTGATTATGTATTTGAAACTATTCTTTCTTCAGGTAGTATATACTCGGGTTTAATGGGTTAAACTAAGTGAGGGTCTGGTTCAAGAACATGTTGATATCAATTTCTTGGGAAATGTAGTCTAACGTTTACCTCTGCCCCCCCCCTCTTGTTCTGAAAGGACGAAGTGGAAGAGGCAGACCGCGGTGGGACTGGAACTGCTGGCGGAAGCTGGGAATTATTCTGCCCTGCAGAGGATGTTCCCCTCGCCCTACTTCTACCCCCAGAGCCTGGTGTCCAACCTTGACCCCGGAGCAGCTCTCTACCTGTACAGAGGAGCCTCGGCCCCGCCCCCGACCCTGCAGCGCCCCCTTGTCCCGCGCATCCTCCTGCACGGTCTACAGGGCGGCGCTAGTGAGCCCCCGCCACCTCCACCACCTCCTCCTCTGCCCCCCCTGTCCGGAGTTCTGCCCAGACCCACTCCACCACGATGAACTGCATGCGTGGAACTTTCTTATAATAGGAAAAAACTGAAATAAACTAAGCAAAGAAACAAACAAACATCAAAAAAGACTCGAACAATGGCAGCTTTGGACTCTACTATCAATGAAAGAGAGAGAAAGAGAGAGAGAGAGAGAGAGAGAGTTTTAACCTACTGGTGACAAAAACTACGGAGATATACCCTAAATGCCACTATATTAACTCAATGTCAAGGACCCTGCCTGGTGAAATTATTACCACTGTCGGTCCTAATTTATTTAATTATTTCATTATTTATTTTCCCTCTGTATTTAATTGATATATTTATATAGCTAGACCTACAGGAGAAAAATGATGTGTTTCTAAAGGACGCACTAAGGAGAACATATTGGGGCTTGTTATTATTATTATTATTATTATTATTATTATTGTTCTGATTATTATTATTATTAAGAAGTGCTGTAAGAAGTGCTAATGACTCATGCTGAGAGCTCCTGTATATAAAATGTTCCATATTATTGAAGTGCGCGCACCTGTCAGATGTACAAACGACAAAACCAGGACACGTGTACATAGGACTGCTCGGTTCAAATCCAAGTCTCGGTTTCTCACATTCAGGCTTCTGTTTTATTTTTGAATTTCCCTCAGTTCCTCTTCCACGGGTGTGTAGGTGGATGAATGATGTCTAAATTCCCAGCGCGTCCGAAAAAGTCAATATTTTTTCCCACGGATGATCCAAACTGTTTCGCTTCTAATGTCAGTGTGTGTGTGGGAAGGGGGGTGTCTTGCGTCCTTTTGGCGTCTCCAATGGCTTTACTCGCGACAACGAGAACGCACTGAAGTGAGAAAGGACCTTTTCTGCTAAGAGTATAGAAGATCCGTACTGCAAAACCTTGGCTGAAACGTTGTAACAGTTACTGTGTAACAACTGGCTCGCGGTGAGGAGACCCATGGCACGCGTAACGGGTGCGTAAAGTGCGCATCAAGGACGCGCATTCGGAGCGTTTAAATGGTTAAGCTGCCCAGAACAGATGTAAACGCGCGCAAAATATTCGAAAGACAAGTTTAGGGTCGCATATGCAACGCACAAAAGTAAACAGGACATAAAGGGTGCGTAAAATGCGCGTAATAAGCACTTGGAGGACACGAAACATAACACGAATGAAATATTATTTTGGTGTCAGCCCTTGAAAAAACACTTGTTTACCAGTGGTGATGGAACATCCTCTAAACGGGGTCTTTTGCCCCCCAACCTGGTATGTTAACAGCAGACATCTGTGCATTATTCTGTATAAAGCCGTTGAGAAAAAAATGAATATCTTGTCCATTTTTTGGTGAAGGTGTATATTGAGAATATTGATCTGTGAAGTGATTCTCGTATTTCCAGATGAGTTTTGTCTTTAGATTCCCTTTGTGCTTTTAGCAGGATGGACTTTGTAAAAATGACTCTTCCAGCTGCTGAGTACACACGGGGGTTGTGGGGGTTGGAGGGGAGGGAGACGGAGGTATGTCTGGAGTATAAGGAGAATTACTTTTATAAATGTGCTAATAAAGATCTTTCTCTAAACGGCGTGGCGTGATGGTGATGTGCAGAGTGAACCAATCTGACGTGTCCCTTTCATATTTCATAATTATTCATTTGGACCCCCAGTTAACATAAAATTTTAGTTCAAACAGCGCTGTTGAATCTTGAATCTTTCGAGAAAGAATCCATTCCACTTAATCGATAGAATACACACACCACTGGAAATCATCTCCGAGTTTGAGACGCTTGTCTATGCACTGACATTCACTTCACTTTCATGCGGTGAGTTGGAGGCAAACCCGGAGAGCATTTCCAGTGGTGTGTGTATTCTCCTATCTATTAAGTGGATTGGAATCTTTCCTGAAAGATTCAAGATTCAACAGCGGTTTCCAAACACCCCTACCCCATGCCAGACTTCACACTCACGGACCCAAACCCCGCCCCCCACACCCAAACCACGCCCCCACGAGTAGACCGATGCTTACCCCTCAAGTTAAAAATGCTTCTGATGCGCCCGGAGTGAACAAAAGCAAAGTGTTTTCACAGATAGAAATATCTAATCAGACTTGACTGACCGTGCGTAATGACTCCACCGTTTAAGCCCTTTAATTTAGGGGATCAGCTACCAGGACACTTGATAGGCAGACTCTCCTTCTCTCACATTTGCTCACTTTATTATTTGTTTTTTCATTCATGAAGCTCAACAGCTGCTTTAAATTGAGGTAAAAACAAGCACGGCTGCGCTCTCATTGCCCTGGACCGTAAATGAATTCAAGCCGAAGGATAAACGCGCAGTTTGTAGCATTCAAATCAGCGCAACACGACAGTAAACCTGAATTAATTGACAAATCACTCAGGCAGACAGTCTCCCGGTCACTCAGGCTGCGCTCCTGATGAATGGGACCGTGGGCGTCAGCTGCTAGAGGGTGAGGCTACTTCTGCTCTGGACTTCCTCTCAGGAGAGGCTCAGCTTAAATGGGGAGCAACTGAGCATCTCCTTAAATCTCCTTAAAATACCGTGACAACCAGGACAGGCCTGGACCTCCTCTCATTACTGTTGCACTGCAAAGACATTTTGAACAATTAAAATGGCATCTCAGTGAGAAAAAGTATATATTTCTCAGTATATATATTTAACGTATATTTATATAGATGGAAAATATATACCACACACCCTCCAAAAAAATCCAAAACCTCTCTGAAGCAAAAAAATTCTATTAGTGTAAAAAGTATGTTTGATTCACTTTTCAACACGACTGTCAGACACTTTGCTCAAGGCTCGCAATGTTTGGTTAGTATGGAGGATTTAATTTGTCAAATCAAAAAAAGAGAAGAAAAAAAAACCGTTGAAGTTAATAAGGATGTGTGAGGCAAAGGGGAGAGCCTTCGCCAACGTTAACCTTTCCGAGACTTTCAGGAGGCTTTACGGACCGAGGGAAACTTAATTCAGCCTCTCTCACACTTTAAAGTTTAGCTGCAGCATCTCTTATTAATAGATTAGATCACAAATACCAGCAACCACCCCCTCCCCACAAACCACACACACCCTCTCCAATCACGGGCCAGGAATAGAGCCACGCTTTAAACACTTTCTCATTTAAGCTCGCGCCTAGGAAGTGGATGACAAGTGACATTTAGAACGTTGAGAGAGTGGACACACACACACACACACGTACTTTTTGAACTGTGTACCCTGAGCAGTATCAGCACTCATCACTGCGTTTCCATAACCAACACGTGGATGAAATATTAATGGTCACCAGAGTGTGTAATTGTTTTAAGTGCCCTAAATGATCCCATTTGGAAAGTGGCATTTGTTTCCATCCCCCCTTTTTTTCTACCCCTTGGGCGCGGTGCTGCTCGCCTGCTCTCTGCCAAGAGGCTCCAGCAGCTGGTCAGCGGGCCTGTGGGGGGCAGTTGGTGTGGGTGGGTGGTTAGGTGGGGTGGATGGGTTGGTGTGGAGTGTTAAAGGGGCAGCTGCTTAGCGTAACAGCCCCTCAGCCCCCCCACTCCTCTCCAAACGCTCCGTGTCTGACATGTCCCGTGAATGGTCACATTAACGAGCAGACAAAAGGCAGTAATGGTTTTTAATTGAAAGTCGATAAAGGGGCGAAGATCGAACTGTAACGACAGACTCGTGGCGTTGAAAGTCATGGACTCACCTTTGGCCACGCTGAGACCTGTATGACTGATCTCAAAGCCCATTGATGAATCACTCTATGGACAAAAGTATTGAGACAACTGACCATTACACCAACAGTATGGGCTTTAGCATGAAGTTTGGTTTCTGTGGGAAATTTTGCCCATTCACCCTGTAGACCTTCTGATGTTGGATGAGAAGGCCTGGCTCACAATTTCGATTCCAGTTCATCCCAAAGGTGTTGGATGGGGTTTCGGTCAGGGTTCTGTTCGGGCCAGTCAAGTTCATTCACACTAAACTCATCCAGCCACGTCTTTGAGGTGCATTGTGCACTGGGACACAGTCATGCTGGAATAGAAAAGTTGGAAGCACGGCGTTGTACGAAATGTTCTTGGTCCGTTGAAACATTAAAACTGTCCTTCTCTGAAAGTAAGGTGCCCCAATACTTTTGTCCATATAGTGTAGAAACCTAATGTTGATGCAAAGAGCAGGAAGGTTTTGCATGTGAAAGCGAGGGGGATCCTTTTTTGCCCGTTGTGGGACTAATCCCCGGTCCTCCTGCAGGACTAACTCGGGGTCAATGAAGTCTGGGTGAGTGGCGCTGAGATGCCCGACACCAACCGACCCAACACGGATTAGAGCCCAGGAAAAACTACACAGAACCCTCAGCGATCCGCCCTCCTATGATGAGAGAGACGGGCTTTTACTCTCAGAACCTCCTCGCTTACACAATACAATAAACACCAGATCTGCTTTCAGTGAGAAAACTTAATAGACGACAAAAACAAAAACTATCAACGATCCACAACACTAATAATAATAACACTAATACTACTACTACTAATAATAATAACAATAATAATAACAATACTACTACTACTACTACTACTACTACTACTAATAATAATAATAATAATAATGTTATGTGTGCTTTTGTTTTTGTTGTCGGTATTATTATTATTACAATCATCATCGTCGTCATCATCATCATCATCATCATCATCATCATAATCTTAAACATATGTTCAGTGATGATGCTAATGATTATTGTTGTTATTGGTAGTGAATAATAATAGTAGTAATAATAATTATGACATCAACAAAAGCACACAAAATAATAATAAAACACGGTGCAATTATTATATCATTAATTAAATAATTGTACAAAAACAACCACATCAACAATACTACTACTACTAATACTAATAATAATGATAATAATATTGTGTCACACATGTCAATATTTATAACAGGGTATTATCTGAATAGAATACTCTTTTACTCTGTACTCTTGTACTTTTTTGCTGCTCTTCCTTTTGTACTTTCCACTTTCTGCTGTAACAATGGAAATTTCCCACTTGTGGGATTAATAACGGCTTATCTTTTATCTTAATAATAATAATAATAATATACATCTTCATCATCATCATCTGTTTTATATCATAATTTTATATAATTTAAAATGTATAAGGTATACCAATACAAAAGAGATTAAATATTTCTTCATGTAAGTATAGGACTGCATTTAAACCACATTAGATATTTGGCCAGTTGTCCCTCTGATATTCAGACAACAGGGAGGAGTAAATCTGTGTTCAAACTGGTTGTGTGAAAGTGGGTCAGGGAGGGGGTCAGTGGGTTGGGGTGGGGTTAGGGGCACCTGCTGAAGCACCATGACCCCGGTGACCTGGAGCAAGGTGGCTAGGACAGCATAACCGCAGCAGCACTTGTGCACTCCAACACCTGTCCTTTACTTCTCTCCAGATTTTACATGAAGGAGAATGGGTAATTGGAAAGGCAGCGGGAGGGAATGAGGAGGTAAATAGCCTATGCGGAGGAAGCACATCCAGCAAAAAACACAGACAGATACATTCAGAGTGGAGGGAGGAGAGGAGGAATGATGGAAAAGGAGAGGTAAGCAGGTCCCATGGCACTGTCCTGGATATCAAATCCAATCCGTGCCTGAAGGCATAAGGATGGAGGCGTGAAAAAGGCTTCTGAGTGATGTTGGGGAGATAACCCTGTAATCATTCCCCCAATAAAACCCAAAGCATTTCAAACTTGGGTCAGGAGCAGAGGGATTGACATCCCAATCTCAGCAAATAATGAAAATGTTCCTCTCTTAGTCCGAGAGAGAACAGAGGACCAATGGACAGGCACAAAGCACTACAGCGGACATGAAAGGAATGAGTATTAGGGCCCCCTCCAGTCAGCATGGCTGGCCCTGTCCCTCTCAGCAGGGGAGCATGTAAAAGATACTGGTATTAGGTGACAGGGTGATTATCTAATCAATACGTGTCCAGTGTGGTAGGGGCCACTGGCTACCCCTGGTCACCCTGCTGTCACACACACACACACACACACACACACACACACACACACACGCACACAAAATACGCACATACACATCAGTGTGCATGCTCACATGGATAAGTACAAGGTGCTCCTGTGGGAGTACTTACAATTGTAGACATAGGGCAGACATGTCTAATGATAAGACATCACACACACACACAAAGAAACCCTCACACACACATACACACACACACACACACACACACACACACACTGAACACCATAACTGAACACCATAATTTGGGCATGTTTACACAGAATAGGGGCAAAATCAAGGCAGTCCTACTACCATATGTGCCCCTCACTCTGTACTGACCCCTACTGGTGGGGATTTGTTTGTGTCTTAGCAGGACTACATGAAATTATTTAATTAGTTATTGTTTAATTATTTCTTATTAGTTAGTATTTAATTTGTATTATTATTGCCACCTGTTGTAGTACAATCATTATATGTAATAACAATAATGCTATCTATCATAACACACAATACTAATTTATATTTAGTATACTATATATACTATATAATACATATTAATATATACAAATTCATACTTATACATAATATTAATATTTAAACAAGGTTTCAGTTTTTTTAATGTCATTATTATTACTAGATTAGTACCAGTATAATATAATAACTTATAATAATAATAATAATAATAATAATAATAATAATAATAATAATAATATAATGTCATTAAACTGTAAAATACTGTTTCATGTGCTATTTCATGTGCTGATGATTTGCTAACAACATGAGTACATGTGTCATAACACCACTGAATAAACTGTATGCTGATGTTTGGATCTGCATTATGGTCAGTGAAGCCATTGGAAATAAATTAACAAGTAAACAGCATGTATTTTGGTATAGCCTTTAACCTCCATGCGGCAGGCTGAGCTGTAATGATCCCAGAGTACAGTATGCATGTATGTATGGCACATCGCACCATGTTTTGGGGCCTCATTTATAGTGGATTAGATGTGAAAAACAGGAACTTTCTGGAGCTCCTGTGAACACCCCTGGGTCAGCAGCACGGACCCTCAGAGCCACAGAGTCTCATAAACATAAAGGAGCGAGTAAGAATGAATAAAGGATGAGGAGAGCTATACATGTATTTTTAACGCTTGCCTGTGTGAAGAGCGCGGCAAGACTGTGTGATGGGGTGTGTGAAGGCACAGGAGGGGCAAAGGGAGGGGATGGACACCGGGTTATTGTTTGTTTTTATGGTACAATGTGACAGGGCATGTGCTGTCTTGGAAGGGGAAAAATCACACACACACACACACACACACACACACACACACACACACACACACACACACACACACACACACACACA
>JBBPDB010000023.1:9701201-9714584 GCA_037974465.1 Brachypetersius altus | reverse complement strand
CTGGCTCTCCTCACCGGCTGCCGCAGCGCATCGCGCCTGCAATTCATCAGCACAAAAACCTAGCGCCCAGCTCCCAGAGCCCAGCGCCCGGTCCACTGGCCAAACCTGCAACGCCCGCCAGCCAGCAACAGCGCCAGCCCTGCCCACTGCACAGTGATGCTATCTGGCCTGGATGGCAGAAGAAGGGGCTGGATCACCTTCCAAAAACCCTCCACAGTGAAGGGGATCTATGAGTTCAGGCACATATGCGTTCATGTGTCTATGTGTGTGTGGATTTACTGACTTTGGGGGCCCTTGTAAGGATGTTACCACCAACTATGTGTATTACTATCAATTATTACACACAACATTCAGCCTGTCTGACCTTCAACACAAAACAAAATAATATTTATTCATAAAAAGTAATACAAGCAATTAAAAGTGACAAATCCCTATTTTCAACTAACTATTCAACACCAGGGCATGTCATTGTTTCAAACTAAAACTTTATAGCTACTTGAAAACACTTCTGCCCTTCACTTTGTGTTAACATCTCATGATTATACCAATGAAAATGGTACAAAATCATCCATGGTTGTCAGAAATGAAAGAAAGCACTTGAATGGATGAATGGAGAAACATAATATGAAATGATTAAACAGCTAACATCCTCCCACCCTCTGTAGTGTCTAAAACTGCTGAAGAGAGCCAGCTGACCTTGATTTTGAATCAAGATTAAAAGATCTAAACGACATTAAAAGAGAGTTCATTATTGAGGCATGGATGTCAGGAGGTTCAGTCACAAAGACTGCCGGTGTTTCAAAAGTGACTAATGTGACATCCACATTAAGATCTATGGAAAAGATTCCCAGCTGAACATCTCCAGGGATTTTAGACCAGTGTGTTGGAGAGTGCTCTGAACCACCATTGCCAAAACTCAGAAGGGAAAATGGTGTTCCTATACTTTCCCAAGTAACAGTTTTGGGGATACACAGTTTATTTACAACAGCAAAATATATGGTTTGGCACTTGACTTTTCAGGGACCTAGGCAGATGTCAACTTTTTTCACTAATGTTTTGCGAGAGAGAAAGAGAGAGAAACAGCGAGTAAAGGATAGCTAGAGAAGGTTTTGGACAGGAGCTGTGTACTACAGGGACACATCCAGTCTTGTATGATGGCTCCTGATCCCAGCAGGGGGAGGACCATATGAGGGCAGAGGAGCCACTGACAGGTGCTTCAGGGTGGACAGGCAAGTGTAGGTCACCCTCTTTTCTCTCTCTCTCTCTCTGCTAAGTGAAAGCCTGGGGAGGCAGCCAGACAAGTCGGCCACCGGAATAATGGGGAACTGTAAAACAGCAGGCCGCTAAGCTCTCCATGCTTAAGTATTTATTTGTGATGAATAGTAATGATGGCACACTTACAAAGCACTTGTTTAATATGGAATGGCCTGAGAGGTGGATATCACTCCAAGTCCTTAGCGTGGAAAGTTCCCCAAAGTGCAGCAGATTCAGTACGCCTCCCATAGCCCTCCACAACATGCTCTGTCCCTGTACAACCGTCCCTGCCCAGACGCTAAATAAAACATTACACATCATTTTCACATATTAACCCACTTAATGAAAAAAAACTCAATGATTTATTTCATTTTGGCTTCCACAGTTACCCCAGCTGTCGAAGCCTGGCGCTAACCTAAATAATCGAATGATGTTCTTTTCATTCTCTGGGATTTGATTGGATGCCACATAAAAGGGGACGTTTTTATAACTTCCCTTCAAAGACACCACATGGCTTAACCAAACCAGGCCTGCAAAGTGGATGCCACTGACACGCATGGGACTGATGTGCTAAGTTGTTCTTAACAGAACAAAAAATTACAATTATTCTACAAAAACTACAATAGAGCAGCAGTAATGCATTAATCTCTCACCCAGAAACGGCAAAACACCCTGGTCTCCGTCAAAGCCCTACTGCTGTGAAATCTCAGGATCAAAGGCCAAAGATTTGCTGGCTGAGGCACTGGGCCAATCAAACAGACATGATCTCCAGCTCTGAGTCTTGCTCCGACTCTTTGCTCTGTAGGGAAGCCTTCACTGGAGCAGCACTGATCTGAGGTCAGCTTTCAATTTTTTCCAATAACAGTTCAGTTTATGGTTACTTTATTTGTCCTATTTAGCAGTCAAGCACTCCTAATGAAAAGAGGCTTGATGAAAGACGAGGGGTGTTTATTCTAGCTGATACGCGAATAATGTACAGTTTAAATGCTCCTAGAATTGGGCACTTTGTCAGTGCCATATATGTGCACTGTTTAGGTTTACAGTTGCTGACTGTAGCCCATCTGTTACTGTATAATTTATCAACCATCCTGTATCCTATTCATCAGTCATAAGGAATCACCACAGGACCATCACTGGATATAATTTGGTTGATGAACCACTTTTAGCACAGTAGTGGGACCGAAATTGTAGTGTATTTGGTGCTGGCATGAGAGTATGAGGCATATCAGCATTGCCCGGATTTTTAAACACTCCAGTATTATTAGTTGCGAAGACATCAAGCCAGCAGTCATCCTGGAAGTTCGAAACTGACCACTGATGAAGGGTGATAACTGTACACCAGCAAGTTGGTGTACAGTTACCAACAACCGACAAAGTGAAGTAAAAAGTGACCATTCTGTCATACGTGAACACATCACATCACACAGTGTGAACAGCATGAAGTTCTTTCTTTGTGTTTAATCCATTCACCAGGTGAACACAGCACCCAGGGAGAGGTGTGTGGGGAGGGTACCTTGCTCAAGGGTACATCAGTGGTGCCACTAGCAGTCTTGGCCTAAAACACTCACACCTACACTACACCTGCTCCCAAGTCAATATTGTGATGACACTGCGGTGCTCTGCCAAGGAATATCTGGCCAGTGGGGGTCCTGTGGTTGTTCCTTTCCATTTATGGATAAGGTAATTGATGACCAATAAACTTTGCAACATTAGATGAGTTAAATTCAACCACACTAGTTTCACCTATGTCTGGGCTGTGTTCCTGATGATGGTCCATGAGTGTAGGTGGAAAGTAAGTGGGGGAACCCATGCACCCAGCATCCCTCTCACACCTCTCCAGCTCAGGACAAAAAGCCCCATGCTTAATGGGGCACTCAAACGATCCTAGGGCATGTTTTAAGAGCTGCCACCTGGCCAAGAGGAAGAGAAAGCCCAGCAAATGCAGAGACACATGGAGAGCAGAGAGGAAACGGAGCACGGGGTTTAACGCTTCTGTTTGCCAGTGTTTCTTCCTTTCTCTCTCTCTTTCTCTCTCTCTCTCTTTATCTCTCAGTCTCTCTCTCAGTCTCTCTCTCACTTTCTCTCTGTTTGTGTTCTGTGGGAGTGAGAGCACTATGCCATGTTGCAGCATGCATGCACTGTGCCAAGGACGACAGGGCAGAATTAACCCCTGAGTGGAGCAGAGCTAACCAAGCAGGAGCATTACTCTGAGCTACAGGCAACAGTAGAGCTTAGCCTTGGACTATCCCTGACCTGCTCCTGGAGTTTCCATACAGGCTTTTTCCCTTACAAAAAAAATGGTTTGACATCTGGTTGGTCTTGAATGTTTGTCTAATTAATTATCTGTAAAATAATTCAAATAAAAAGACTAATAAATAACGAAAAACATAAGATTAAATGTGAAGGGCTTAGCCCAAATCCCAGATAAGTGCTAAATGTGTATAAATTAGGTCAATGATTTGAGCTAGCATTACTAAAGATCGATTAATTTATTAATGAACCCTCCATCCTCCACTTAAATATGTTTGGACATTAATATGTGCAAAAGGTTGCCTGTTTATCAGGTGTATCCACCACACAGGTGTACCTGGTAGTTTTGCAATAATCTATTTCTGTCCAGTTATTCCCCTCTACCCCATCCATCAGTGGGGAACGGACCACCAAAGGGTCAGTGCTTAACAGATGGACTATTCTTAGTTATTTTAGCAGTTTGTGTTGCAGTTTTTAGTGTTTAGTTCTATGTGTGTTGCACAAATCAGACAGCACCATCTATCAGAAGTGTACCCACCATGTGCACTTCATAGGCTACAGATGATCTTTTTCCATGCACATCAGTTGTAGTTAATCTTCATCAGTGGCCAGTTTCTGACTATAGGACCACTGTTGGTTGGACAATTTTAGTGGTGGACTATTTTTAACCCACCAGTGATACTGAGGTGTTTAAAAATCAGCTTATAGCAGCAGTTGCTAATAACAAACTGGAAGCTTAGTGCCAGTGGTCATGGACAATTCAAGGTTTCTGCTTCCAGTGCAGCCCAAGTCACTGTGCACAACTGATTTTATATTTAATAACAAAGCAGAATTGCTGAGGTGTAACATGGAGCATAGATGAATGGGTATTTCTTTAATGAGTTGCTCATTAAGAGGAATAATTCAGTAGACAGAATGTTTACTCAAAGACACGCAGCAGTTTTCCCATCAGGAGGTGCACATTTGATGCATGAGGCCTTAATCAAAATGAGCAAGCAAGTATGCTTAGCAGGGTGAGACAGCTAAATACACATGTAGAAACTAAACACTGCTCTTTGGCCTCCCAAGATAATCATTTGGGACACTCCTGCTCTAAGCAATGTGTCACTACCTGACAGAGGTGGGCAATGTGACAATATGTCATCATAATAAATTATTCTATGATATGCATGATATATCATATTTATTACTTCTAGAGCACTGAACAGCTGTCTATATCATCGAGAAGATAGAATAAGATTGATTATAGTAAATAACAACAACCACTGCATAGTAACTACTTCCACATAGGGTCCATGGGATTAGTTTAAACTCTGATGAGGGGAATGGGCAGCACTTAGTGATTCATGGTGGATGGACTTGTTGGACAGGTGAGCCAGAAGCCCCAGTGATGGTCGATTTGTTCTAGAGTACAAGTGAGAAGAAATTCTGATGATTTTCAGGCTAAAAGTGCAGCTGTTCCCTTTGAACAAAAAAGACAAGTTAATAAAGATTAAGTTTATTATGAATGTACAGAGTGCAAAATACAAGTGTAAAGAGAGACTCTAGCTTGCTATAACAGCCTTGTTAAAAAGGACGGAGCCAAGAGGTATCACAGACATGAGAGCTCATTGAGACACCAGTACTCCCCACTCAACTACCAACAAACTCGAGTGATTACTTGAGAGCACCACTTCAGATCTCTATGTCCGTGAACTCCCATATTTGCACATTTTATCTAATGTGAAAAATTATTTACTGAAGGCCAGATTTAACAAGTGGGTTTTCAGTCTAGACTTGAAAACTGAGACTGTGTCTGACTCCCGAACATTAACTGCAAGATTATTCCAAAGCTGTGGGCTTTGAAAAGGCTCTTCCTCCTGCTGTAGCTTTCTTAATTCTGGGAATTAGTAAATAGCCAGCACAGTTCACAGAGGTGCTCAAAGCCAAAGCCATTTAGGGCTTTATATGTCAATAGTTTTGAAATGAAAGCAGAATTTGACAGAAAGCTAAAATAGTCTTGATAAGATTGGAATAATGTGTTTAGCTGCCATATTTTAGACTAGATGAAAGTTTCTATTGGAACAGCCACACAAAAGGGTATCACAGGTAACAAAATTGGAAAGTATTGTGCATCATGTAAAATGTTTCTTATCTTTGTAATATTTAAAAGATGTAAGTAGATTGGAATTGATAGTGATACTGAGATAGTTCAAAGCTATATCAGAAATGGAAAAACTTGTTTCTGGCAACTTTTGGACCTAAAAGATATTTCAGAGATGTCCCAAACACAGCCTTATTTAGTGAAAGCGAAAATTCAGTAATACGTGAACACACCACAGCACGAAATATGTCCTCTTCATTTAACCGATTCACCAAGTGAAGCAGTAGGCAGCTACGAACACAGCACCCGGGGAGCAGTGTGTGGGGACAGTACCATGCTCAGGGTACCTCAGAGGTACCTAGCAGTCTTGGGAATTGAAGATGATGGAGTCTGCATACTGATTACTTTGTGTTTGTGGATGCCTTTACGTAGTGGTAGGAAGTATAATGTAAATAATAGCGGCCCTAGAACAGAACCCTGTGGGACACTATATTTTACTTGGGTGTCTACTTTCCCCATTCACATTTACACTCTGGTGACAGATGGTGAGGTATGTTTTGAACCAGGACAGAGCTTTTCCTGTGACCCCAACCTGGTTATCAGACTGATAGATAAGAGGGGTCAATGGTGTCACACACCACATTAAGGTCAAACAAAACCATAATTTCCAACAGTCAGCAAAGATAATTTACTATCTTTCCTAGGGCTGTGTTAGTGCTGTGATGAGACCAAAATCCTGATCAAAACTTTCTGTACATAATATGCATATGCAGATATGAACATAACTACTGTGGCATTGCTTTCTATTAAATCTTTTTTACAAATGGTAGATTAGAAGTGGGTCTGTAATTTGATAGCTTACATGGATCAAGATTTGCTTTCCTGATCAGTGGCTTAATACCTGATAGTTTAAAAGGTTTTGTCATATAACCAAAGCTAAGTCATGAGTTTTTATTACTGGTAAGACTTCTTTAAGTAAGCCTGTAGGAATTGAGTGTGATTTTGGTGAGGATGTAATCATAATTAGCTCTACTACCTGCATTCAATTATGCCTTTTATCTGTTCTATGTTCCTTTTCAGCTGTTCCAAATATATTTTGAATTATGATATTTTATTTTGGTCATATCACCTGCCCTTAATGGCCAGGCAAAGCTGTTGTTTGCATGCTTCAAACAAGATGAGAAGTCTGCTTTCGTTCCCATCATGCAACATAACTCCACATGAGGCTAGAAATATTTAGCTCGACCAGACCACCGGTAATTAATGAATAATTAACAAGCCTCTTTTTCCTCAACCTTTGTTCCAGTCCATCAAAGATTGTGGCAGTTAATCCCTTTCTTATATAAATAGCTCTTTGGTGTGGAAGGTAGCAGCCGCACGGCGCTCTAACCCTTCTGTCCCTGAAGCTGCAGCCAGGATAAGCTGTGAGTGTGTTGGATTGGCACGCGGAGCTGCCCAGGGCCTGCCGCTGAGCTGGCCGCCAGTACAGATGGAGGGCAGGGCTGGGCAATGCCAGCTTGTCAGTCGGATTAAAACGACTCATTTATTCACTGAAGTATCGTGCAAAGCGACTGGGCCAAAGCAGGGTGGCATGGAGGGGATGAGCGAGCGAGAGCCAGTGGGCAGAGGAAGGGAGGGGGAGAGGGAGTAGGGGGCAGTTAGAAAATGAGAGTGGTTCCTAAACTAAATGACCCCCTCCCAAGCCTCTTTCGCTTTCTTTATCCCCACCCCACTTTCTCTATCTCTCTGTCTCTCTCTTGATCTCTCTCTCACTCATTCTGTCTGTATCCCATTACTTATCTTTCTAGGGCTGCCAGAAGCCATTATGGTGGTGTGCGGAAGGTGGCCAGCGGGGTGGCGTCCTCCAGCGCCTGGGTGACAGATTGCCGCTCCGCATTGGTGGCAGAGGAAGGCGAGGGCGGAAGCCGATTGGCTCCGGCGGGTCAGGAAGTGGGCACTGAGGGAACGGCAGAGTGGCGGAGGAGAAATAGGGGGAGAAGACGGGTGAGCGAGGATGACAAGACCTGGCTGTGTGACCTTTAGCATCAGGTGAGTTCCTTAAAGGGCCATGAACCCTGTTTTTAGAAGGGAGCCTGGCAGAAGAGGGCAGCATGGAGCAGCAGGGGCTGGACCTGGTGCCAGGGCCATGGAGAGGGCAGGGGCTGAGTGCCCACCCTCAACCCACTGCCCTCTCTGAGCACTTGTATGACCGCAGCACCATTTAGCCATCTCATATCCCATACAGACTGTAAAAAGCACCCTTGAGCCATTCTGTATTTCCACATTTTACCTTCACAAATTGACTACTTGCATCTTTTCCAATGTCCTTAACACATCTCCACATTTGTAGTTATCTTTTCACTTTGCACCTTTTTGCATTTGTTCCTCAATGTAGCTCCAATGCCAGCCTGAGTAACTGATAAGCGTGACTCTTTATATATGCTGGGCTTGGAGGAGTTGGCAAACATGAGAGGTATTGATGCTTGACCATCTAGAAAAAACGATCAGTAAAGCTTAATATTGTTTTAAGAAGGGCTTGAACTTGTGAATGTCTAGAGGTTAAAGATTCACCAATTAGCTACCACTCATAAGCTTATATTAGTCAGAAGAAGCAAAAGTTTGATCTTGCAGAAACACAAAATAACATGAGCTGCAGAAAATGAAAGCTAAACAACCTTGACTATCACTGAAATTGGGCCTATCTGTGTTTAGAAGGGCTGTGTCCGCAGCAGCTAGGGGAGCAAGTTGATGACTCTTTAAACCACTTTCAATGTCATGACTTTCTCCAGCAATTATGTTGCGCCAAAACTGTTCACTGACTCTCATGTTCAGACAGTAGACAGCAGGCTGTCTAACCTCATTCCTGGAATAAAATCAAAATGACTTCAAATGAACACTGATATAAAAAAAACTTCTGCTCAATACCTAATGTATCTTGGATACTGCCTGATGTGTATTTTCTGAGGCCTGGAAGAGTCTGTGAGGAAGCACTGGATGAGGTGACATTCACCTAACACCTCGATCACCTCCGTGCCAAAAATAGATTGTGCAAAGAAGCACAGCATGAATTGCTAAGTAATAAAAAAAAGAAACTTTTCTCATGCAAGTACCTGAAAGGAAAAACAATGACCTTTTAACCAGTGGAGAATATGTCAGGGAAAAAAGCAGGCCTGCCTTCGAGCTTGCCACAGCTGTGCTTTTCTGTAGGGTAGTCTGTCCCTCGCACAGCCTGGAGAGGATAGCGTCAGCTGAGTAATAAGAGGAGAAAGTGTCACAGGCAGGTTAACCGTGGGATCGGTCAATGCCAGCAACCCTGCACCTCTCAAATCCCCCTCTCTAGTGTCACTGGCAGGCCAAGGAAAGAGAGACAGAGAGGAAAAGATCGAGGGAGAGAGAGAGAGAGAGAGAGAGAGGAAGAGAGAGAGACAGAGAGGGTGATGTGTGGGGGGATGATGCTTGGAAAGGTTTTATCGGGTCTAATTACTCCCGATAGCTGTAATTTACAGGTTGGCAGCGGGAGGAAATCGGCAAGATTCACACTTCCGCAGGTCAGCATCTGTCGTCATTACGACATGAGGCTCGTCCGACGGCCGGTCAGCGAGCCCGAGGAACAGTAAACAACAAACCGCATGTGACAGATTAGCGGTGCGGGCTAAAGGACCTTCCACTGACACATCATTCCTCTCACTCTGCGAGTTTGTTTCGCGGCAGCTGTCACCAATAAAACAGAGAGGCAGCAGAGGGGCAGGGGGGGAGTAGGATGGGGAAAAGCTGCCGGTGGTTTTTGTTCCAGTTCCAGGGAGATGGGTGGCAGGAAAGGAGGGAGATGCAGAAAGAGTGACCTGTTTAACAGTCTGTCCTTAGTTTGCACAGGAATATGTATTCACCTAGGAAACATCAGGGCACCATTATGTCAGGCTGGGAAATTTTCTGCTGACTGTCTTATAATTAGCCGCTAGGGTGCTTTGTTTTTTTTAGGTCTGTGCTACAAATTGCAGGTGCCAGCCTCATGTGGTACATTAAGTTCCATTTGCAAACTGCGCGTGTGGCACAATAAGTAGGATAAAGAGGAGCTAAGCATTTAAAAACAGAAGGCCTACTGTGAACTATTCCGCACATTGCTTGACCTGTCCAAACCCATCAAGTTAATAATGGTTCGTCTGGGGTGTGTGGAAATAATGTGTTACATCGAATCATTTGTAACTGTTACTAAATAACAAGTATTAAGATTGATATTTGAATAATAAGCCTCATGGGGTTCAAGCAATCTTCAAAATGTAGGTTTGGGCCTTGGATATATAGTTTGGTGTAAAACCTTTAAGTGGTGTAGGCCCTACATTATGTGGAGCCTTTAAGGTTCTTCAGCATCTCATTAACACATGCTTTAAAGAACCGTCCTGGGAAAGGAATTGTAGACGTGGTTCTTCTGTGGTACTGCTACGTCTTTTGGCTCTTTACTTTAGAAGAAAGTGAGGGTTAAAGAGCAATGAGACGATGAAGTCAGCCAAGGATCAGTGTAGCCTCTAACCTCCACAGCCCAGGGTTTCCCAGGCCCTGGTCTATTTACTCCACTGATGGATTCTGGCAGGGAAAGATTTCCTTGACCTCCTCCTGAAGGACACCTGGACTACTGCCTCATTCACTCAAACCACAAAAGACTATATATCATCGCCGTCTCCATCCAGTATGGATAATCTAGATTGGTGTAATGAACTTTTAAGGGTCACTTGTTGATTACATCCTTCTTCCTCAAGGTGTTCAGCCCACAAAGATGTATTGGGCCTCTATAAATCAAACTCCCAATAAAAATCTCATTTGGATCAGTTACTCTTTCCCCGCAGTTAAAGCAGGAGTTTGAGAAGTTCATGAATCTTATGAACTGCTAGTTCCAGGTTAGGAAAAACTTGTCAAGGACACTCTCCGGGGCCGACCTAAGGGCTCTCTTTCTCAGTTGCCTGCATTTTGGCCCTCCTTATTGGCGAGTTCACAAAGGCCTCACCCAGTGCTGTCCAATCACCAAATCCATCCATTAGGCTGTCCGGCAGTGGGCAGAGCCTGGCAAGGATCTGTCCTGTCTCATATCGAACAGCAGAGTGGCGGTGAGCTCTGTGTGCCAGCCTCCAGAGCGCCACTGCTCCCACAAGTGCCATATGGGCAGCCCAGTCCTGTTCCATTAGTGCGGGTGAAGTGGGGGTGAGAACGGACCGGGGCCTGGTCCTCACGGCCCTCCCTTAACACTGCCACAGGGCATGCCCTGCCCAACACCAGCTGCCAGCAATAGGACTATGGACAGCCATGCCTCATCTGACCTAGCCCTACTCACAAGCAATGTACACAGTAATTAAAGAACAGTGGGCAAAAAAAATAGCTTGCATTTTACATTTACATATTTAGCAGATGCTCTTACATGCAGCATGTCCTTCAAAATTCAAGTCTGCAAAACAGTTCCTTGAAGAAATTACATATAAAAGAACCCTTTGATGGAGATTTCTCTTCATTGCAAAGAACCATTTTCAGCACCTTAAAGGGTGCCAGATAATATGGTACTGGCCAACTCCTGCTGCATTTATGTATTGTTTCACACCTTATGGACTCACATGACTGATAGCAACAGACATTCAAGGAAATGTCAGCATGATAGCAGTGTCACTGGGAAAAATAGATAACACTACTGGTGTCTAGACTTTAACAGTGATATGTTTCAGGGCCAATGACCCCAAAAATCAAACTGCGCTTGAGAAACAGTTGGCTGCAGTGTGCTTAGAGAGAGAAAGAGAGAGAAAATGAAATAATTGATCTGCTTTGCATATGGCCTCTGTGTTGTCCACTACACTATCCACCCTCTCACAACATATATTTAAAATATACATTACAACGTATTTTAAAAAAACATCTTGAATTGCTTCAAACACTCAGACAACTTAATATGAATGACATTGTTGTCCATGTGGATAAAATTTAAAACCCAAAAGAAGAGGTGCTAGTGGACATTTTGGAGTCCTGCTCTCAAGATGTTGAGGAAAAAGTGGACAAAAGAAGGTCACAAATGTACTGAAATATATGCCACCTATGGAACCGAAAAATCTTTTGCACCTGGCTTGAAGGAAAGATGGCAAGAGAGAAAGGAGAGGCAGAAAGAGAGAAAGAGAGAGAGAGAGAGAGAGAGAGAGAGAGAGAGAGAGAGAGAGAGAGAGAGAGAAAGAGAGAGAGGGATGCTCAGGTGTTGCTCAGTCTCTCTCGCTCACACACTCAGTCTGTGTTATTTATATGTTGTATTAGAGTAAGTGCTCTTCAGGAGCTGGGCCTCGGCCGAGTTCATCACAAGGAGTGGAGCCGTCTGGAGATTGTTTTGATTTGCACCTGGCTTGACCTTAAACACACACACACACACACACACACACACACACACACACACACACACACACACACACACACACACACACACACACAAACCTCATTAACATGCATTCTGAAAACCAACTCTAATAGGAAATGTATTTTGTATACACACACACACACACACACACATATTAACTCTGACATAGCATTTTAAAGCATTTCTACTGGTCCACTCATCATCACTATGTAAGGGCAGCTGGTGTTTTCAAACTCTATGAAAATAAATGAATAAATAAATGAATAAATAAACAGTAAATAAATACACAAATTAATAAGCAAAAACAAGGGTGTTTAATCCACATTTCTCATCAATATCGCAATAAACACTCTCTTTAATCTACACTCTGCTCATAGACTGCACCATTCACTTTAGTTCCTAATGGCCCTTTGCTGCCATTATGATTCATGGCCCAATTTAAAACAAATGCATTAAAATAATGCATAAAATAATAGTCAAAGTGGGGCCTTCCAGGCAAAACTTAGCAAGGTTGACAGATCATCAAAAATGCGGCTTGAATTTGGTGCTAAGGTCCTATTGGAAGTCAGCTAAAAGTCCTTCATCAGAAGGTCAAACAGATCAAACTGAGATGTAAGGGTGTGTGTTACACTACTCATCGACGGTTTGGGCACAAAAGAGCATTAATTAGAGTTTTGATTACAGACATATTAAAGAGTAACGGTTTACTGAAAAGAATAAATCGCGTAATTTTTCCTCTTGATGTCGGCACTAGGTCTGGGTGCCATATGGTACTGACAGACTTAACTCAGTATTTTAAGATACTGACGAAATTAACTCAGTATTTTAAGATACTGATGAAATTAACTCAGTATTTTAAGATACTGATGAAATTAACTCGGTATTTTATGGCAGTGATCGAAATAACTTCAATGCTGAGCCTCACCCACTATTGGTTTGTAATTTTTTAAGGAAATTAACAAAAAGCATATTTTTGGAATTAAGGTATCAGTACTGGAACCGTTTTTTGATTCATTTCGATAGCCAGTCCCCATCGGTACATCAGTACTTCGTCAGGTCTTCCAGATGTTTAAACCACTTTTGGGCCAGAAAAAGAACTTCAAATTAAGCTTTCAACAAAGACAGCTTACAGATCTTAGATTATTTAGAACCTATTCTTCATGCCAATGGATGTTCTGGTGAACATGAGGAACGTTTAGTGCCCAAAAATGGTTCTTCTTCTTTAAAAAAGTCAACAGTTCTCAAAAAGAACCATTTGAATATATTATTGATGGTTCTTTACAAAGCCTTGTTTTAAATTGGGGCAGCTGGTGGCCTTGTGGTTAGGGCATTCGCCCTGCGACCAGAAAGTCCGGGTTCGATTCTCAAGACCGCTAGGCACCTCTGAGGTACCCTGAGCAAGGTACCGTCCCACACACTG
>JBBPDB010000023.1:9595284-9607110 GCA_037974465.1 Brachypetersius altus | reverse complement strand
TTCCTCACCAAATTACACAAAAGATGCTAATTTTCACTAGTGTTCCTTTGTGAATTCTTGTGTTGTGGTAGCACCAAAATACAGGTGCCACATGTTTGTTTTATCACACTGGGTTTAACACTACTTAAAACATAAACATTCATGTAATTTCTCGTCATGTTTAATATTACAGCTACAGAATGAATTATGAAATAAATACTTATTTTGCCTGTTTAATCATCAATGTTTTTGCCTAGTTGTTTAGAATGCTGGGGAAAACTGATGTCCCAACCAGTCCGATTTTTGCATCTATCTCATTTGTAGACTGGACAAATTATTATTTACTTAGAAAATTAGATATAAGCTGTTGCATATAATGAAGTTAGAGATTTAACTTGGACGGTCTGAACAGATATATCAGCTAAGCATGTTTGGCAACACATTCTAGTATTTTTATTTATTTATTTTTAATCCATCTGAGAAAATTCTGCCATGAAATATTAACAAGCACCAAATATTTCATGAAACAAATTGTGGCTTGTGTTTACATAATCTGATATAGTTTCTTATAAAAAGTCTACATCTTTAATTTGCTTAATCCACATGTTGGCAATGGCCTAAATCTATCTGAATTAGGGTGAAGCCAGTAGCAATCTAAACTAGTCTGGGCTAGTCCTTGAGCTAAAGCTTTGAGATGCTTGGTGTTATATTTTTATACATTGGGAAACAGTATAGCTGCAGTGGTGTAATAAATTCCTGGTGCAGTGATAAGTTGTGGGCAAGGAGAGAAGGAGTGACATCTCCAGAAGTGTCTGGAGCGAAGACTGGAGGGTCATGTTCCTCTTGGCCACTAACCAGGGGACAAGAGGAACTCTTTCTAAAGCGTGAAAAGGCCATCAGGTCCACCGGCTAGACACAGTTAAAACAGAGAGGCAAGGCCGCAAATGAATTATCCAGATAGCCAGCTTCGGTAGGATAGATCGCTTAAACTGAATACCCTTATACATACTGAGCTTAAACTGGCGGTGCACAATATGAATAATATGGATACAAATACAATATCATGATATTTAAAAAAATATATACAACCGTGTCACATTTAAAAGTACTATCAAAAGTACGGATCTGTATTCTACATTTCACACTGAAATAAATCTATTAAAATAGATCTTGTAACACTCTGCCCTTTTACATGGGGAAGAGTTATCAGAAATTAGGAAAGGATTCAAGGACCACCAACATGTAGTTACAGACATAAAGTGTATTTTCTATCTCCACGTAGCTCATACACAACCTACACCCACACACATCCCTTCATAGTCCAAAGTCCACACAGAGTTTCTTGCCATAGCTGTCCAATTAAAGGGGAATTCCCATACATGCTCGGAAATCCAGAGTTAGGGGTTTCCACTTTTCCAATGGCCACAATATCGTTCACAAGACCTTAGACACCCTGGCAGGCCTTTTCCACTGCGGAGCAAGCTTAGCGGTAAAGGACGCACTAGCTTTACTTTTCGGGAAAGTACGTACCCAGACCAGATTATCTACCTGGTAAGTCACAGTCCTACGTCGAGCGTTGTAGTATTTGCCTTGACGTTCCTGAGCTCGAGAGACATTATTCCTGACAATTTCCATCAATGCCTCCTGTCTCTTCACTGTAGAATAGGCGGGATGGTCTGGTGTAAGGTTCTTTGTCAACATTCGCTCTAGGGGACCCTTCAGTTTCCGACCTAAAGCGACTTCAGACGGGGTGCAACCAGTGCTCTCCTGCCAAGCAGAGTTGACAGCAAACCGGAACTCTGGGAGCCACTGGTCCCAGCATTTATGTTTGCTCTTGACGTAGCTGGCGATCATGAACTTCACAGTGCGATTTGCTAGTTCTGTCAAGTTGGTTTGGGGATGGTAGGCCGTGGTGAGTTTCTGCACCACTCCCCATTGACGACAAATGGAATGCAGGATTTGAGAGGTAAATTGTGGAACCTGATCTGACACGAGATAAGCCAGAGTCCCCCATCGAGTGAATATTTCTTTAATCAGGATGTTGGCTATCACTGAAGCCGTGGCCGTCCTCAACGGGAACAATTCGACCCATATACTACAATAGTCAATCACGACCAAAAGCTGTTCGTTCAGACGGGAGGATCTAGGAAAAGGCCCCATTAGATCCACCCCTAGCATGAATCCTGGCTCGACCACTGGTGTACTCTGTAGTAGCCCTGCCAGCTTACTGATGCGGGGTTTGTACATCTGGCAGGTAGTGCATTTCTTACAGTACTCCCATACATCTTTGCGTATTTCTGGCCAATAAGCCACTTCCAAAAGCCTTCTCAACGTTCTCATCCTCCCCAGGTGGCCGCTGAGAGGATAATCGTGCGCATATTGGAGATAACGTATCCGCAAGGAAGAGGGAATGACCAGCTATAACACACTTTCGTTAGCTGCTCTGGGGGTTTTCCGATACAGGTACTGGTTAACCACACAGTAATGAATGCGTTTGATGTCAGTGAGGGGATCTTCGGTCTCCTTCCACACAGGTTGGAGATTTTTGTCCGTTCTTTACAGTGTCTCCATCTCCTTCCAATCACTGGGCGGATCCCATTGTTGCTCCGGCTTTTGATGAATGGTAAGTAGTACTGCCGGGGTCTCATTTTCGGAGCTACGGAACGGAGCATCAGGCACAAGGTTACAATTGCCCTTCCTGTACTGTACCACATACTCGAAGGCTTGTAATCTAAGCACCCACCTTGTAAGGCGTGATGAAGGGTTTGGCTGGTTAAAAACCCATGTTAGTGCAGCATGATCGGTGACTATGGTGAATGGTCGTCCTTCCAGATATTGTCTCCATTTTTCCACTGCCCATACTACCGCCAGACATTCTTTCTCCGACACGGAGTAGTTGCTTTCGGGTCCCTGCAGAAGACGTGAAGCGTATGCCACCACATGTTCTCCGTCTGCGTGATCCTGGGTGAGTACAGCACCAACACCAATGTTGCTAGCATCCGTCTGTACCACAAAAGGTACGTTGAAATCAGGTGGTGATAACACAGGGGTGTTTTGTAGTGCGGTCTTGAGGTCGTCAAAGGAATTCTGGCAGGCGGTAGTCCAGTTCCACCCTGCACCTTTCTTTTTCAGGGCGTGCAGAGGAGCGGCTCGTTCCGAGAAGTGGGAAATGAACCGGTGGTACCATCCGGCGAGTCCCAAGAACCGTTGTACCTCCTTAATGTTACGTGGAATGGGGTAAGACCGGATAGCTTCCACCTTAGCGGGCTCCGTCCTAATTCCTTCAATGGACACTCTATGACCCAGAAAAGAAAGCGATTGTAAACCCAAGTGGCATTTCTTTAAATTAAGGGTGAGACCAGCAGCTTCAAGCAGGGAAAACACATGTCGTAGATGGACAAAGTGAGTTTCGAGATCCCTGGAGTACACTACAATGTCGTCAATATATACAAAGCAACACCTCCCAAGGACTTCGGACAGTACAGTGGTCATGAGCCTCTGGAAAGTAGCTGCGGCATTTTTTAATCCAAATGGAAGACGTAAGAACTCATACTGGTTGTTTTTGGTGACAAAGGCCGTTTTAGCTATGCTTTCGGGACTCATCTCAACCTGCCAGTACCCACTTCTCAGGTCCAGAGTACTAAAATAAGCAGCTCCGTGTAATGACTCCAAAATTTCCTGTACTTGGGGCATAGGGAATCCATCCAGCGGAGTCTTTTTATTGAGTGCACGAAAATCAACACAGAATCGAATTCCCCCATCCTTCTTCTTCACCAGCACCACCGGTGATGCCCAGGGCGAAGTAGACGGACGAATGATCCCCAATTCCACCATCTTTTTGATTTCCTCGTCCACGACATGTTGTTTGTGTACAGGAATCGGATAAGCCCTCTTCCTCACAGGCACTTCATCCGCTGTATAAATGTGGTGAGTGATACTTTTAGTATGACCTACTTGGTCAGAACACAAACTGGGCCATTCCAACAGCAGATCTTTTAAAGCCAGTTTCTTTTCCTCCGTCAGCTCAGTTAAGCCTATTAAGCTGTCGATCCTGTCAGCCACTGCTGTTGACACTTGGGGCAGAGGGTTAGCCAAGTAGAGGCTGAGTCCAGGGGGAGAAGAGAAACACATTGGCAAAGGGTGACACTCCCTACCGGGGGTACTGAAAGTGCTCTCTCCAAAGTCGATCACCATACCAGCCTCACTTAGGAAATCAAAACCCAGGATACATGGAAAGGTAAGATCTGAATCTTTCATGATAAAAAAACAGGCTGTAGTGTCAAAATCCTGTAACTGACAGTGTAAGTGTGCTTTCCCTTTGGCTGCTTGCCTGAAACCATTTGCCAAGGTGAAAGACTGCCCCCTAGCGGATTGCCAGTGAGTTTCAGGGCTCTTTATGCGTCTCCACAGCCCCTCTGTTATGAGGGAGAAAGTACTGCCCGTGTCGATCACCGCCGCACAAGCCACATTATTTATCAAAACAGATACTGATAATAATGAAGGATGAGCCTGAGAAAGCCCAATATTAGAGGGTACATTTCTCTTCCCTTGGACTGCTTTTGGAGCTGGGCGATGTGTTTGTTTGTCCTGAGAAGCCTTGGCAGCGTTAAAATCCCTCTCCACTAGGGTTCCCAGTCGGACCAGTTCATCCACGGTGGTTACCGTACTCCTAAGAACACAAGCAATGCGAGGACTGCAGTTACGTAGGATACCTTGTACTATCTCCTTCTCAGCCATTAGAGGTTTCCAGCGCATACATAAAGCCCTATACTGAAAAGCGAAGTCTCTGATACACTCCCCCATTTGCTGTGTACATTCACGTATCCTCTTTTCCACCTCAATTTCGTGATCTTCTGCCAGAAATGCTTTTAGGAGCTTGGTTTTGAAAGTCGACCAACTCTTAATGCGGAGTTTCTCCGCCATCCACCAGTCTTTTGCTGTTCCTGATAGCACGGAGGGCAGAGTTGCCAGCACCTCGGTCTCAGAAAGTGGGCGTACGGCCAAAAACTCATCACATCGTTCTAGGAATGTAAGCGGATCCTCCCCTTGACCGCCACTAAAGCGGGGGAAATCTAACTTCACCGGAGCTTTAAAAACCGTGCTGGGCGCATAGCTGTGTGAAAATGAAGGAAGAATTGGATCCGATCGTGCCCCCAAAAAAGGAGTCGAGGTAGTGGTAGGAAGAGGAATGGACTTACTTCTCTGTGTTTTCTTGCTCCCGGTGGCGAGTCGTGAGTCACGTCTTTTAAGACATTCCACCATAGACTGACCGACTTCATGCAGCTGAGCTTCACATTGTGATTTCACAGATTTACAAACCTGTTGCAGGGCCTTGTGTGAGTTATCAATCAGTTGCTGACAGCACATGTTATCGGTGACCTGCTTACTCTGGAGCTCTTTGATCTGTTCGCTCAGTTCGTTCAGCCTGTGGTCCATTCTTACCCCCAGCGTCTCCATTGCGGTTTCTAGCTGACTAATTCTTGTAGCCAACATGAGACTGATCAGGCTCTGTTCCTCCTCCGGGTCCGGGGGCGGCGGGGGAGGTAAAAGGTCCGCATCCGGATCCACAAGGGTCAGGTCAGTGCCTTCTTCATTACATCCCTCTTCTTTCTCATCCTCTTCCTCATCCGACTCGAGGTATAAACTGCCAAGAGTGTGAATGAGTTCATGAATCGGCTCTCTTCGTGTCACAAATGGGCCAGCGGTGAAATCTAGGGGTATTTCTTCGGCTGGAACTTCAGATCTGGTTGGGGACTCCTCCATATTGGCCCAACTACTAACGTGGTTCTGTGTTCACCTTATACTGAAGTGAATAAGTGCTTTGTTTTACGAATGACTCGGATAAGTGTAGTGTGGAGAGCGCTGGACCAACTAGCACCTGATAGGCTAAGCTAAGCTAAGGTAGCATCAGCAGTACACAATACACCCATAAACCAACATAAACACTAGGTGGTCCCTGTTCGGGTGCCACTGTAACAATCTTACCCTTTTTAGGAAGGGAAGCGTTATCAGAAAAAAAAAAAGGAAAGGATTCAAAGGACCACCAACAGTTAGTTACAGTCATATATTGTATTTTGCCCCTCTGCTTAGCTCATAGACATTCCACACCCACATACATCCCTTCATAGTCCAAAGTCCACACAGAGTGTCTTGCCGTAGCAGTCCCAAAAGAGTAATCCCTGTGCGTGCTCAGTATTCCAGCATTCGGAGGTCCAATTCTCCAATGGCCCCAAAATCATTCCAGAGCAGGTAATCCTCCTCCAGAGCAGATAGCCATATAGACAGCTAACAACATAAAGACATAAACAAAACCCACCTGCCACATGCAGGTGGACAAAGTGTTAACATACACCCCACACATAGCATTAAATACTGGTAAATACCAAACCACACTTACTTGCAAAATGGAACTCACTGGTTCTGCAAATGGGTTAAATTGCTGCTGCTCTCTTAGCTTAGCCTCTTTGGTCCTTTTATAGAGGAATAACTAGCGCCCCCTCAGTAGGAGGACTGTACTACACCCAGCTGTTACACACCCCCCCCATTAGAAGAGGGTGGGATCACCCCAAAATATGGCTTCATGTGGGCTACGTGGACTGTTGCTACCCCTGATTGTCCCAAGAACTCGACCTTGTAATTAAGATCACCCAGGACCTTAGTCACCTTGGCAGGCCCTTTCCACTGCGGAGCAAGCTTAGCGGTAAAGGATGCACTAGCCCTACTTTTCGGGAAAGTACGTACCCAGACCAGATTATCTACCTGGAAAGTCACAGCCCTGCGTCTAGCATTATAGTATTTACCTTGACGTTCCTGAGCCCGAGCGACATTATTCCTGACCATATCCATCAAGGCCTCCTGTTTCTCCACTGTAGAATAGGCGGGATGGTCTGGGGTGAGGTTCTTGGACAACATTCGCTCTAGGGGACCCTTCAGTTTCCGTCCTAACGCCACTTCAGCCGGCGTGTAACCAGTGCTCTCCTGCCACGCAGAGTTGACCGCAAACCGGAACTCCGGGAGCCACTGGTCCCAGCGTTTATGTTTGCTCTTAACGTAGCTGGCTATCATGTACTTCACAGTGCGATTTGCTCGTTCTGTCAAGTTGGTTTGGGGATGGTAGGCCGTGGTGAGTTTCTGCACCACTCCCCACTGACAACAAATGGAATGCAAGATTTGTGACGTAAATTGTGGACCCCGATCTGACACGAGATAGGCCGGAGTCCCCCATCGAGTGAACATTTCACTGATTAGGATGTTGGCTATTACTGAAGCAGTGGCCGACCTCAACGGGAACAACTCGACCCACTTACTACAATAGTCAATCACGACTAAAAGATGTTCGTTTAGACGGGAGGATCTAGGAAAAGGCCCCATTAGATCCACCCCTAGCATGAATCCTGGCTCGACCACCGGAGTACTCTGTAGTAACCCTGCCAGCTTACTGATGCGGGGTTTGTACATCTGGCAGGTGGAACATTTCTTGCAATACTCCCATACGTCTTTGCGTATTTCCGGCCAATAAGCCACTTCCAAAAGCCTTCTCAACGTTCTCATCCTCCCTAGGTGACCACTGAGAGGATTATCGTGTGCGTATTGGAGATAACGTACCCGCAATGAAGAGGGAATGATCAGCTGTAACATACTTTCGTTAGCTGCTCTAGGGGTTTTCCGATACAGGTACTGGTTAACTACACAGTAATGAATGCGTTTGACGTCAGTGAGGGGATCTTCGGCCTCCTTCCACAGTGGGTAGAGATTTTTATCCGTTCTTTGTAGTGTCTCCATCTCCTTCCAATCCATGGGCGGATCCCACTGTTGTTCCGGCTTTTGGTGTATGGTGAGTAGTACTGCAGGGGTCTCGTTTTCGGAGCTACGGGACAGAGCATCAGGCACAAGGTTACAATTGCCCTTCCTGTATTGTACCACATACTCGAAGGCTTGTAATCTAAGCACCCACCTTGTAAGGCGTGACGACGGGTTTGGCTGGTTAAAAACCCACGTTAGTGCAGCATGGTCGGTGACTATGGTGAATGGTCGCCCTTCCAGATATTGTCTCCATTTTTCCACTGCCCATACTACCGCCAGACATTCTTTCTCCGAAACGGAGTAGTTGCTTTCGGGTTCCTGCAGAAGACGCGAAGCGAAAGCCACTACATGTTCTCTGTCGGCGTGATCCTGGGTGAGTACAGCCCCAACACCAATGTTGCTAGCATCCGTCTGTACCACAAAAGGTAAGTTGAAATCAGCTGGTGATAACACAGGGGTGTTTTGTAGTGCGGTCTTGAGGTCGTCAAAAGAATTTTGGCAGGTGGTAGTCCAGTTCCACCCCGCACCTTTCTTTTTCAGGGCGTGCAGAGGAGCGGCCCGTTCCGAGAAGTGGGAAATGAACCGGTGGTACCATCCGGCGAGTCCCAAGAAACGTTGTACCTCCTTAATGTTACGTGGAATGGGGTAAGACCGGATAGCCTCCACCTTAGCGGGCTCCGTTCTAATTCCTTCAATGGACACTCTATGACCCAAAAAAGAAAGCGATTGTAAACACAAGTGGCATTTCTTTATATTAAGGGTGAGACCAGCAGCTTCAAGCAGGGAAAACACGTGTCGTAGATGGACAAGGTGAGTTTCGAGATCCCTGGAGTATACTACAATGTCGTCAATATATACGAAACAACACCTCCCAAGGACTTCGGACAGTACAGTAGTCATGAGCCTCTGGAACGTAGCTGCGTAGAAAACTCATACTGGTTATTTTTGGTGACAAAGGCAGTTTTTGCTATGCTTTTGGGACTCATCTCAACCTGCCAGTACCCGCTTCTCAAGTCCAAGGTACTAAAATAAGCAGCTCCATATAATGATTCCAAAATTTCCTGTACTTGGGGCATAGGGAAACCATCCAGAGGAGTCTTTTTATTGAGTGCACGAAAATCTACACAGAATCGAATTCCCCCATCCTTCTTCTTCACCAGCACCACCGGTGATGCCCAGGGAGAAGTAGACGGACGAATGATCCCCAATTCCACCATCTGTTTGATTTCCTTGTCCACGACATGTTGTTTATGTACAGGAATCGGATAGGCCCTCTTCCTCACAGGCACTTCATCAGCCGTATAAATGTGGTGAGTGATACTTTTAGTATGACCCACTTGGTCAGAACACAGACTGGGCCATTCCAACAGCAGTTCTTTTAAAACCAGTTTCTTTTTCTCTGGCAGCTCAGTTAAGCAGATTAAGTTGTCTATCCTCTATCCTGCCAGCCACTGCTTGTGACACTTGGGGCAGAGGGTTAGCCAGGTAGAGGCTGAGTCCTGGGGGAGAAGAGGAACACAGAGGCAAAGGGTGACACTCCCTACCGGGGGTACTGAAAGTGCTCTCTCCAAAGTCATTCACCATACCAGCCTCACTTAGAAAATCAAAATCCAGGATACACGGAAAGGTCTTTCATGATATAAAACCGGGCTGTAGTATCAAAATCCTGTAACTGACGGTGTAATTGTACTTTCCCTTTGGCTGCTTGCCTGAAACCATTTGCCAAGGTGAACGACTGTCCCCTAGCAGATTGCCAGTGGGTTTCAGGGGTCTTTATGCGCCTCCACAGCCCCTCTGTTATGAGGGAGAAAGTACTGCCCGTGTCGATCACAGCCTCACAAGCCACGTTACTGATCAAAACACACTGATAATAGTGAAGGGTGAGCCTGAGAAAGCCCAATATTAGAGGGTACATTTCTCTTCCCTTGGGCTGCTTTTGGAGCTGGTCGAGGTGTTTGTTTGTTCTGAAAAGACTTGGCAGCGTTAAAATCCCTCTCCACTAGGATTCCCAGTCGAACCAGTTCGTCCACTGTGGTTACCGTACTCCTGAGAACACAAGCAACACGAGGATTGCAGTCACGGAGGATACCTTGCACTATCTCCTTTTCAGACATTTGAGGTTTCCAACGCATGCATAATGCTCGATACTGAAATGCGAAGTCTCCGATACAAAGTCCACACAGTTTCTTGCCGAAGCTGTCCAATTAAAGGGGAATTCCCATACTTGCTCGGAAATCCAGAGTTAGGGGTTTCCACTTTTCCAATGGCTACAATATCGTTCCAGAGCAGGTAAACCTCAAACAGTGTAGATGGCAACATGGACAGCAAACAACATAAAGAAACAAGAAAACCCACCTGCAATACGCAGGTGGACAAAGCATTAACATATACTCCACATTTAGCAGTAAATACTGGTAACAGACAGACCACACTTACTTGCCATAAGGAACTCACTGGTTTTGCAAATGGGTTAAACCATGGAAAAATATTGCTGCTGCTATCTTAGCTTAGCCTCTTTGGTCCTTTTATAGGGAAAAAACCTTAGGAACACCTGTAAATAACTAGTGCCCCTTCAGTAGGATGACTGAACTACCCTCAGCTGTTACAATCTAATTCTTCTGTCTAATGAAACATGCAGTCGGTCAGTGTTGTTTACATTCTGTGTTTATCACTGTGTGCTCTGAAAAGCATATTGAGACATTGCGATGTAAGCTTGATAGGATTGAATATCATATTGCACAACTTCATTTCTCAACCTCTTCTGTTTCTCAGTCGTGTATTCATGTGATAACTCATCTACAGCATAGAGTCCTAGTGTCAGTTTCAGGCTGGAAATTGTGTGTTAGAGCAGGAAAACACTGCTTTTTTAAATTTAGAATTAGGCTGGCTTCTGAACCAGGGTTAGCAAGGACTTTCGTGGTTCTCCAGCCCCCAGCACTAAAATTGTATACAAAGTTGTGTAAAGGAGGCTCACTTGGCATGAGGATCAAAGGAAAGTCCAACAATTTATGGAAAATCCTTAATTCATCCATCCTTTCTTCTTTTTTTAGCAGTTATTGTTAGACTAGACATTGGTAGAAATCTCAAAAATGTAAATGTTTTAGGGCTTTCTTCAAATGATATTTGTTGTGTGTGTGTGTGTGTGTCACAGGACAAACTCTTGTAATAGATCAGGTAAGGGTTTTTTTAATCAGTTTGTCAGCTTGAAACCTTGATTCAGTACACACACACACACAAAGCACAGTTTTACATTGTAATTTCACTCTACTTTCGAAAAACATTTATTTAGCAGATACTCTTACTCAGAGACTTACAGTATGAGGAAACATTCCGGTTTCAGGGCAGTGTGAGCACCTGAGGAGAGTTCTGAGTGCTAAAAGTTTTAGGTAGGATTAGTGCAGGTTTTAGTACGATAGGCAGGTGGTGCTCTCTGAACACGAGTCTTCAGGAGGTTTTTGAAGATAGAGTGATTCTGCTGTTTGGGTAAGTTTAGGCAGCTGATTCCACCAGTGGGGAACCAGAACGAGACCAGTCTGGACTGGGTTTACCTTGAGTGTAGGGATGGCAGAGCCAATCAATGTTCTCCAGAAGAGTGTAAGGAGCGAATAGGAACATAAGGCCGATTAATGGAATTAAGGTAGCTGAGTGCAGACCCAGATGTCACTCTGTAAGCAAAAGTTAGTGATTTGAACTTGATAGCTGCTTATAGCTGCAGGCTGCATGCATGTAGTACCTTTGGATCCACAGAACACCTCTGGAGACCAATCATCGCTCTATACACATACAAACCAGTGAAGTATGGGGAAGCTGAAAACAAATATTCTTTCAGCTCCAGTGTAACAGGACAGAGAAGCAAATTTGAAGAGGTGACTGGTTTTCTGCAATGTGAACTAGGGATGGACCGAATATTGGGCCATCAAAATAATATTTTTTTTAACTTGACCGAATCAGTGATGACACAATCAACACCGCAGACTGCACGCACCAGACTGGATTACAGTCAACTTGTCTCTAGTGTGGGCGCATTTCATTTCCATATATCTA
>JBBPDB010000023.1:9552411-9568603 GCA_037974465.1 Brachypetersius altus | reverse complement strand
CAAATCATAAAGTTCAGGAAATCCCTGGAGCACAGTGATGAGCTGCTCCTCCGTGTTTCTGCTGAGGCGTCAGTGTAGCAGAAAAGGCGAGGAAGCTAATTGGTTGAATCTTGTCACATGACCCTTGCGGCATTTTGAAAAATTGAGATGTTTTCAACTCGACGCGGCACGGGCACGCCTGAAAAAAACGGGCGTGTCACACCGCGTGTGCGTCACGACCGCGTCGCTTCCATTACATTTTGTTTGCAAATGTCCAAGATGGCCGACAGTTTTGTGCTTACATTTCTTTTTTTTTCTTTTTTTTTTTTGCAAGGATATTTTCTAAAACATAAAATTACATAAGTTGGTAATTTTTATCAAGGGTGAGTTGGACCTGCTTAACCGTCTTTAGCATGGGTGCCAGTAATTAAAGCGGTAACAACATCATCTTGCAGGTTATGTGGTAACTCAGCTGGTGACGTCATATGGTTCGGATGGCCACTCCCTGGCGCTGATGGAGACGGGTGAGGTGTTTAGCTGGGGTGACGGCGATTATGGGAAACTGGGGCATGGCAACACTGAGAGACAGAGACGACCCAAACAGATCGAGGCTCTGCAGGGGGAGGAGGTGGTGCAGGTGAGTGTGTCGTCGGGATGTGAAGACCCCACCTTTTTCAGATAAGGTGAAGATGGAATAGCCATGAGAATCTCCTCTCTATATTTCTTATGACAGTCTTCAATACTAACAGTGTGTAATTACTCAAAAACTGAAGTTTCCATTTAGACCGAAGTGATGCTACTGACATTCATCCTAAATGGCACCACGCAGCCATCCTTCTCTGAATGCCCTTTAGCTTGTTACCTCTTGACATTTTACAGCGCTTAATGCAGAACCTTCCAATTATGTAAGAATGATCCTTTAAAAGAAATACATCCTCTATGTAAGGAATAGAACATTACAACCAAAGCTTTAAATATTTTAAGTTAACTGAAATAAAAACTAGTAACAAATAAAAATATGTGCACTCAAAAAAAAGTTTAAAAACACCTGAGTATTCACATTCGTTGTATTTCCTAGTGACAACACATACACAGGAAATAAATGTAACTTTTCTTCAGATTTTATTGACAATTATTTTATACTTGCTGAATTTGACATGATGTTGATTGGGATATCGTGGATATATTCTTATTTACACTCAACAAAATGTCATTAGACCAGGGGCACCAAATTTTACACATGACTTATATAAGCAAAGAATAAATCAAATTAAAAGTGCAACAGTGCTAAAACGAGCAATATGTTAAAATGAAAATGGTCATTTTTAAAAGGTAACGGAAATATAATTGAGACTCGATTAAAATGGCTCTTAATACTAATTGGAAAAAAGAAAGTTCCAATAGGAATTTTCTGCTAATTTTGCTAATGCTAATTTTCTAGAAAGTATTCTGCAGGCAGATGCTTTGATTCTTTCAATAGTGTATACATATCACACATGTTAAAGAACATCTTGGTCGTTTGTCAACATAAAAGAAGAACATAAAAGCTCTAAATTGTTAAATCGTTGATTGGAGCTGGAGTGTTCGAGGTGTTTATTATGATTAGAATCAAAGCAGCACTTTCATAATGAGGCTCAATTGTTCCACTCACAGTAGTCTCAGCTTCGTCCCATCCACACTTATCCTGAAATCTGAGACTTCACCTTCTGCGCAGCAGGTTCTGTTTGGAGCACCATGTGCTTTTCAGGGTGTGTCAGACACTGTCAGTGAATTGAGTTTAGGACAATTTACAAGTTAATCAAGAGTTTTATTTTAAACAGTTAACTGTGTCTTTGCCACATATACCACATTTTCATGTTTTTGCCTGCTTTATAAGGCACATTTTGCCCTAAATGTGCCTTATAAAGTCTGCATTATATGTCTACTTTTCACAAAGCAGCAGTCTATTTGTCTGCCTTTCGGTGGTTCTTGGTCAGGTATCAGAATCTTGAGTTGTTGCTACTTCAGTTGTTTGAAAAGGCTACATGAGACCTAAGCCTTTAATCACACCTGACATTAACCTACATAAACATGTACAGGGTTATTCCAACAACTGTCAGCTGTCATTAAGGCCTCTGTTGTTCATTTAAGTGCTGGTTTACTTGAACCAAGATTCTGTTAAACTGTGAAGAACAAGCCTTAGTGAATGTCTGTATGAGTTTACAGTTGGATAGCATTCATAAGGCAAACAACAAAGTGTTACCGGTGCACATTCTAAGGATTTTCATCGATCGTTTAAAACAGTTGTAATTCAGTATTTGTCCATTGTAATGGAAATTAATTTTAATTGAGAATGACCAATTAAAACCAGATCTCGACACTTTATATTCTCTCTCATTGTGCACACTCTGAAATCCGTCTCTTCCTTCCTGAAGTTGGCATGCGGTTTTAAACACTCTGCCGTTGTCTCGGCCGACGGGAAACTCTTCACCTTTGGCAGTGGCGATTCTGGACGTCTAGGCCAAAGATCAACCTCCAACAAGATGGTGCCAGAGAGGGTCACGGCACTGGAGGGCTACCAGATTGGACAGGCAAGAAACAGAATACACTTCATGATATCTACTTAAAAACAGCCCTACAAATATATTACAATGCACTGTCTTTCGTTTGTAACAAGCATTGTGGTGTTAGCATATCAGTCTTCCAAGGTCAATATCAGAATGCGATTAAACAATATATATTGTGACCGTGCTTTTAGTACCCTTCTCTATGACTTGGACAGGGTTTGGAGCCTGTTCATTGATTTTCTGATGTAGAATAATGTTTCGGTCCATCAGGATGAGAAAAGGCGATCACATTTGTTGACCGGAAAATGGCCCCCCCATGACCCCTTTGGCAGAGTTTTTTGTAAAATACATGAGGCTCCTTGTATCGGAGCTGCAGCTGCTGAGCAGTACTTTCTGCTCTGCTGGATGAAAGCTGGGTGCATGCAGTATGATTTCGGTGGTGTTTTGAGCATATGCTACTGCTCAAATGTTTGAACATTAAAAGAAAAGATCTGAAAATTCATTCAAACATGACTAGTGTTTAAGGCAGTGGTGTCAAACTCCAGTCCTGGAGGGCCGTGGTCCAGCATGTTTTGGTGATATCCCTGCTCAAAAACGGCTGGTTTGCCTCGCCAGGTAGTTATCGGGTTTAGTGAATGCATTTGAGGTGAAGAACCATCAGTCTGTGCTTGACACTGGCCCTCCAGAACCGGAGTTTGACACCCCTGGGTTAGAGGATAAGGCTGTTTAATGTCTGTACTTATTTGGTAATAGTCATTTCACGTTGGGTTATCTGCCTCGAGATTTGGGTACGATTCGAAGATCAGACAGTCTGCATATGAATTTTGTAATCTAATTTAATAAAAGAGCAATAATCTCATTTCTAAAGAGCTTTTTCTGGGATTTTAGATTTGTCTATAGCAGTTTTTCACCATTCTGGACAGCATTCCTTATTTTCACAGCCTCACAAATATTTGTAAAACGATGACATTGTGGCGTAAAATATATTAGAATCATTTTATAGCTCTAACCGCTTCAAAATTGAGTTCACATTCACAAGCTGTCTTTGTGAGTACAGACATAAATGCAATGTAGTAAAGAACCAAGGAAACCGTTTGTTACTATTTCATGTTACTTTCTGTTTACTTTCTGATTTTGATTCTATTCAGATTTTTATTTGCTTTTGCTGTTTGTAGGTGTCATGTGGAATTAACCACACTCTGGTGCTGTCGTCAGATGGCATGACTCTCTGGGCATTTGGTGACGGAGATTATGGGAAACTTGGCATAGGGCCTTGTACGGTCAAGTGCTATCCCCAGGTAGTAGAGAATGTGATATTAAAACAATAATTCAATGAAATTGTATTTATACTAAATGTAGTCGAAAAGCTAAGATATGTTTGGTGCCTAAAGTTTGTTTTATTACTTTTGCCTTGGAACTTTGAGTGTAAAGTATTGGAAGCTCAAACTAGCTCTGTGCAAAACTGCATACCTGAACCATCGTACACTCGCCTCAAACCTTTTCAAGTTAATTTCAGACAAACTTTTGTGATTTTATGTGGGCAAAATGCTTTAGCTACAAGTGCAATTTTTAATATCACTTTAACATCAGTGAGTGTGTTCTGACTGACATTTATACAAGTCTGTTTTTTTGTTCTGATTGGTGAACTCTCCTGTCTGTCTCAATAATAGAAAGTGGAGATGCTCTGTAATAAAGGGATTAAGAAGGTACGCTGTGGAACTCACTTTTCAGTGGTGCTTGCCAAAGACGGACATGTCTACACATTTGGACAAGGTACGTCAAAGGAAAAAAGAGAGAAGTGGATGTGGGGACATGAAAGTGAAGCAACATCCTGCATTATCCTGGTTTCAAAAAAAAAAAAAAACGAATAAAAAAAATGGTGTCCTGTATTTACTACTTAATACTTGATTCAGTAATTGACCCAGTGCCAGTCATTCTTGGAAGAGAGACAACAGCATAAAGTTAAAAAAAACTTGAATAGAGGGTTAATTTGAATACTTCATGCAGTGTCAGTGCTATTAAAGACAAGTGCTGTGTTAGACTGGGGATAAAAATGCTGTTTTATTTGTTCAGAACGTCTTATAGGGCTTCCTGACTCAATGCTGAAGAACCATAACCGGCCACAGATTGTGCCTGCTCTGGAGGGCATCTTCATTGAGGACATTGCTGTTGGCTGTGAACACATCCTTGCGCTCTCCAACACCGGAGACGTCTACGCATGGGGATGCAACTGTGAGGCCCAGGTACAGTACCACATAAAACACACACACACACACACACACACACACACAATCAATCAATCAGCTAAGCCTCTTGTAACCACTGCTTTAGTTATTTAGTCTAGTACGAGCAGTAAAAGTTTGCCTTTTCAGTGTGGATGGTGTGAGGGATGCCTGTGTGCTGTTATTTCTTTTGAGATCATAGATCTGAGTAAGAACAAAAACTTTTTTGTAGATTTATAGCTTTGTAAAAAAAAAAAAAAAAAAAGTGCTATGGGTGCTGTGTGCATGTAGCTGATGGAAGTGTTTACATGTTGGGTTCATAGCTGGGTCTGGGCCACTCCAGTCCAGTGAAGGAGCCCACACTGGTCGCAGCATTACAGGGAAAAAGCATCAGACAGATTTCTGCTGGTCGATGCCACAGTGCTGCATGGACTACACCATCCTCAACAACAAGGACTTCAGGTACGCATGTATGCACCAACACTGACTGTATATAGTATTCAAATACACACACGCACACACACACACACACACACACAAACAAACATATACACACACATTCGTTTCTAGCTATCTGCTAACTGCATCTGTCATTAGAGCCTAATAGCAAAATTTTCTTTTTTCACAAGAGAGCACAGGAACTCTTTGGGTTTTTTTTGTAATGACCGCTGGTTGAACACGTTTTCTTCTGTTACATAAGCCGTAACTTAAAGCCACATACTAGGCTTATGGCTTAAGGTTAATGTTAATTTTTTGATTCAGTAGTTAACTGACCAATTTGCCTTTTGTTTGTTTCTTGGACAACATTCAAGCTGTAAAAGTATCACCCCAGTACTTACATCAATGTTTCGCAGTCTGCTGGAACGATTGTTAGATCGCACAAGATGATCATACAGCACTATTGATTAATAAATGATGGATCAATGCAACTACAACTTTACATAATCAGTATCTTCTATGACTAAATCTTTGTCCGTTGACTAATTGTGCAGCTCTTTTCTATATCACGTGTGCAGGCCCTGCAGGGCTACAGCTGGGTCTGCCTCAGACCATCCCTCCTCAGTACAATGCCTTGAAGGACTGCAGCCCTGAAGAGCTGAGCACACGTCTCAGAGTGCTGTACCATTTCTCTGATCTCATGTACAAGTCCTGGAGGCTGCTCAACCTGGACCCACGTAATCAGGTGTCAAATATCAGCTGTACTTCTATACTTTATAGTGTTATATGTTATACCTCCATTTGTCCTCATTGTTTCTTTGATCTCATGGGGTTCAGGCGTGAAATTAACACCATACTGAGACATAATTAACAGAACTAATAATTAAATCGATAATTTACTGTGCCACTGAGTACTTAAGCATTTAATATAGAAACATGTTAAAGTCCAAATGAGTACAATGTGATGCTTGTACTCAACTATCCTACCACAAGTAAGGAGCTTAGAAATGGAAACATAAGTAATAAAAAGGACTTAAATAAAAAAGGGAGTCAATTTTAAATGTGTTAATAATGATAGACCAAGGTATTGATGGTTTTATAATAACTGAGAATGCCTTTAGAATTAAGGTATAATAAAACTGACAGTCAGAAAAGTGGTTATCAAATAACTTTAGAATAGAATATAATCATTGTAATAAAATCACCCGACTGTATACTACATTTTTAAGATATTTTTTCTTATTTTGTTCCTTTTTTATATCTGTTCTCTGTTCTAGCCGGGTTATGTTCTACGCATTCATCTCGGTCTGATTCTAGTGCCTATATTTGGAGTTGTTTGCTCTTGTTAAGTACAGCTCTTTGCCGTCTGCTGAATACTTGATCAGTGTTGGCCAGCAGCTGGTTGTAACCCTATTGCTCTTTGGCTTCTGTCCAGGTGCCTTCATCCCGGTACACTTCAGGCACAGCCGCCATAGTGCAGGGTCAACTCAGAGGACTGCTGTCTCCTAAAGTCAACACATTGCCCCTAGTGCGCTCCATTGGTCGCACCATGACCCAGGGCAAGACCTATGGGCCACAGATCACTGTTAAAAGAATCTCCACCAGGTAAGCAGTATAAAATTACAAAAATCATGTTTGTTTGTTTGTTTGCCTTGATTGTATCATTTAAATTGTTTAGCATGTTCCTGTTTATTTTTATTTATATTATATTACTGTTTTTAAATTGTTGTAGTCATAATAACGGTTTAATTAATAGAAGTATGTTCTGTTTGTTCTGCGTTTTTCATATTTTAAATGTTTTGTTCTGTAGCCTTAAAGGAGAAGTTTGTGTGAAATGGACCTGGGGTCCATAATGAGAATGAACTTTTGTGGAGTAGCCCACCTTCATTCGCCCCCTGCATTCCCGAAACACAGCGCTTTTAGCTTCTGCTAACCTCAAGGCTGTACTGATTGGGACATCGCTTAGCCAGTGAAGATAAATCACCATTTTTACACCATTAAAAACACTCAGGGCTGCTCCACACTTCATTTCTGGAATTCTAAGGGCTCTGACGTTTAAAATGAGACATTGCAAAGGTGATTTATCAAAAAGACAGTTAATACAAACAGTATCTTCAGAGAATTTTCCGGCACGATAAGTTGACTGACGAGCACAAACGAACAAAATGAATTAGAGGAAATGCTAGAACATCTGGTGACCTTGAAGATCATACAACAAATTAGCTCAAATGGATTTACTACTGTCAGTCCGGCTTATCGTGCTTTAATATCGCACCTTAATATCAAACCGAAAAAATCTCTGAAGCTACTGTCTAAAGTTCTCAATGTCTCGTTTTAAATGTCAGGGGCCTCTAGAAATGAAATGAAGTGTGGAGCTACTTTGAGTCTTGTTAATGGTCTGTTTCACAACAAATCTCTCCTTTAAGCCAAAAATATCATACACATGCCAATGGATCTTGAGATTACAAAATACGTTGGTAAATAATTTTTCGGCCCTTTCGGTTTCTGACTCTAAAACGTTCACTCTCTGTCTTTCCATTCACAGGGGGCGCTCAAGCAAGCCCATCTTTGTGCAGATCGCTAAGCAGGTGGTGAATCTGAACCCCATGGAGCTGCGGCTGCCCTCCAGGGCCTGGAAGGTGAAGCTGGTGGGGGAGGGGGCAGATGATGCAGGAGGCGTGTTTGATGATACCATCACCGAAATGTGCCAGGTCAGTCTGACCATTCTTAGAAGTCTCTGTAATTCATAAATGTTTTGTATTGTAGTGATAACCTTAGGTTTACTATACATAACCCAAAAATAAATTGGTATTTTTAAAATTATTTTACTTCATATTCCTTTATTAATCCCTCTCTTCCTCTCACGCTCCCTCTCTCTCTGTCTCGCTCTGTCTGACACACTTAGGAGTTGCAGTCTGGGGTGGTGGATCTACTCATTCACACACCCAACAGTTCTGCAGATGTGGGCAGTAATACAGACAGGTACACTCACTACACATGCATTTGGCCACATAGATGGTATGTTTGCTTGCACCCTGTGTCTCAATTCAGGAGCTGTGGATTCAGGATCGTCTTTTTGGAGGGATTGCTATAGATTTTTGACCAATTAGCTGACATTATTAATGATCAGAATTGAGTCCTAAACTAATATTTCTGCATGATTTCTTGTGTCATGTCAGGCTACTCTCACTTGAATAGCCTCCATACTGAACAAAATCAGACGAATAACAGGATAAAGGCCAAAACGCTTAACTTGTATTTGCAATTTTTAGAACAGAACCTCACCGCTACTCACAGCAGCCATGAGATGTGTTCGACTGTTTTCCTATGATCCTGTGATGTGATCTGTTTTCCGTGACCATGTGACATGATTGGCTGTGGCAGGTTCCTGTTAAATCCTGCAGCCGTCTCAGACGAACACATGGTGCAATTCCGTTTCCTGGGTATTCTGATGGCCGTGGCTATTCGCACTAAGAAACCACTGGATCTGCATCTGGCTCCCTGGGTGTGGAAGCAGCTGTGCTGTATTCCCGTGGGAGGAGCCGACCTAGAGGAGGTGGACCTCCTAACTTACCGTTCACTGCAGGGCATCCTTCACCTGGATGACAGCAGCATTAATGAGGACAACTTCACTGTGGTGAGCCAGAGACACTGAAAGCATTAGTATGGGTATTTTTAGGGACTTTTTTTCCCCCCTTTCCTTTGTAGTAGAGTAACCAACTTGACTCAAATCTTGTTCTGTACTGTAGGCATTTTCAAGTGAAACCCAGAATCAGGGAGGGTTTAACCTGTTTAAACCAGTCCTTTAAAAAAAAAAAATCCTTTTTTATTATTCAAATATTGCTATTTTGTCAAATATTGCATGAATACTGATTGACCTCATCATATCTTTTCTGTCTCTGTCTAGATGATTCCTCTGGACTCATTTGTGGCCCACAGTGCAAATGGGAAGCTGGTTCCAGTCGTACCTGGTGGGCACAACCTCCCCCTGACCTTCACTAACAGAACTGAGTATGTGGACAGAGCCCTGGAGTACAGACTGCATGAAATTGACAGACAGGTACAGTCCTAAAGCCAGTGCCACATGATCACCAGAATGGCTTTTCCCTCCCAATACTGGGAATTCCACACACTGCAGATTTCAATTGATGCAACCAAGCCTAAAAGAAGTCATCATGAATGAGAATGACCTTTACCACTCAAGTCCAACTAAGTGTGGTTATTTTAAGTAGTCTTTTCAAATTAGACTTTTCGTGTCCTTTTTTATAACTCAAAAATGAAAATTTTTCTTCATTTTTTGCCGTTAATACAACCAGTGGATTAAATTGTATTAATTTTTGACATATTTTTCTGACATATTTTTGAATGGCGATGGTCATTTTTTAAGTAAACTATCAATTTCTGTTCCAAAAGCAACTAACAAGGACCTCCTCTTATGGTGCTGTTATGTTGTTTCTTAATTGTGTGTGTGTGTGTGTGTGTGTGTGTGTGTGTGTGTAGGTTGCGGCAGTAAGGGAAGGCATGTCCTCCATCATCCCCGTGCCGCTGCTCTCTCTGCTAACAGCGCGGCAGCTGGAGCAGCTGGTCTGCGGTCTGCCTGAGGTGTCTGTGGAGATGCTGAAGAAGGTGGTGCGCTACCGTGACATCACAGAGAGCCACCAGCTGATTATCTGGCTCTGGCAAAGCCTTGAAGAATTCACCAATGAGGAGCGAGTTCTGTTCCTGCGTTTTGTCTCCGGCCGTTCCAGGCTGCCATCCAACCCTGCTGACATCACACAGAAGTTCCAGATATTCAAAGTGGATCGTGTAAGATTCATTTATCTGTATTAAAGCCCAGTCATTACAGAGCATAGATTAATTTAATAATTTGGCTAAATGTCACAGCATGCCCATTATCACAAATGCAGTTGATCAGCCAAGGCCAGTTTGGTGTATGACATTTGCTTCTTCAGTAAGTAATGGAAGTTTACATCCCACCGGATACATAATAAATTACACCCTTGCCTCAATTGGGCTGCATTGTAAAGTAAGCTTTAAATAGACCTGGCTCACGTTGTTTTATATAACGATATGTATAGGCTTCCACATGCCGGCCATGTATTTTTGAGGCTGCACAAGTTTCCCTTTAAAAATTGTTCTGGATTAATAAAAAATAGTTCTGGATTATATTACTCTGTCAAGCACTTTTCACACCGATTCACAAACACTGGTTCCTCACCAGCATACCTTTGCATCACTTGCAGCCTTTAAATATCATTTTACTGAAATAAGGATCGCTCAATATCTCTCTGAGTGCCCGACATTTCTAAATCATATACAAAATAACACAAACCAATCTATTTGCTGTAAAAACAGCAGCTTATACATTAACAAATGTTCCAATAATTGGCGTTTTTGTGGGTGCAGGACCTGGATTCAGACTCCTGGGTCAGAAATTTTACTCTGCCTTCACATTTACCCCTTCTCATTTAATCACAATTGAGTTACTGCACAAGGGCTGTTATGTGTGTGTGTGTGTGTGTGTGTGTGTGTGTGTGTGTGTGTGTGTGTGTGTGTGTGTGTGTGATTAATCTATAAATGCATTTAAACAAATTTCTATGATTTAGAGATTTACTTTGTTGGGAAAAAAAATAAATGAATGTCTATTTTTTCCCCTCCAGCATGTGAACGGTCTCCCCACTGCCCAGACGTGTTTTTTCCAGCTGCGTCTTCCTCCCTACACCAGCCAGGCAGTCCTAGCTGAGCGTCTGCGGTACTCCATCCACAACTGCCCTTCCATAGACATGGACAACTACATGTTGTCCCGCAACACGGACCCAGCTGATGGATCCGACACCGAATATTGACCCTCTGCTGTCAGCATGAATGCTATTATGTGAAGAAAAGCACAAAATGCATTAGGTCTGTTTTTTTCCCCTCTTCATATTGCCTCTGGATACTCCTCCCTTAATGGTGCAATACAGAAATCTCTCACTCCTGTGGTACGGGCCAAGTGGGCTGAAGCAATCCACACCTTTATTTATTAATTGTTTCAGTTTCACATCTCTGCTTGGTACAGAATATCTAAATAGGGTCCTGAAAAGACCTGTCGGAGAGAGGGGGGGGGAGAGCTGTGGGGGGCTTGGGGGATCTAACAAAAAAGACATTAAAAAAATGATCTCATGGAACAAAATATTACATTGTTGTTAAAGCATTAAAAGCGCTGTGCCTGAAACGAGTTGCTGAGGTGGGTTCGCTTCAGCTACCTGGAAGCAAACTGCTCAAACTGGGAATAAGTCTAACAGGTGACGTTAATAAAGCATCAGGCAGCTTACTAAACCCAGTTTACGCCAAAGGCTTCTCTACAGCTGTAACATAGGTTTGTCGTGTCATTCGGACTTGGCGAGTCGATACTCAAGAGGTTGGGTGTGTTTTAATATTAGTCAGCAAACTAAATCTTCCCAGTAGGTCACATCTCGAATGAATGTATAACCACAAACGCCGTGCACATGAGCACAATGTGCATTTTTATTTGCCAAATAGTGTAACTGCTCCATTACGTAGCACAGACTTTTGTTTGTGTATTTATTTATTTTTTTTGTGTAGAATCACATGGTGTGCACTGTTTGGTTATTTTTTGTGTATTTTTCCATCAGGGAGAAGTGTGTGTGTGTCTGTGTGTGTGTTTGGTACATGTACTGCTCAGCTATAGGTCATTATTATGATAATGAGGCATTGGCTTCATGCCTCAGAACTGTATGTAGAATATATTTGGACTGTTGCAGGGGAATCCTCTTCTGTAGGGGCCCCCGATGACTACTGTGTGCTGTGGTTTACAGTATTGCTAAATTATTCTCCTGTTAAATTTTATTCGTTTTGTTTTGTTTTGGGTTTTTTCTTTGGGAAGAGAGGGTCTTGCCATAAAGGATCAGTGGTCAGTTCCTCAATGGAGAAGACTGAAAGGGCAATGGATGTTGTGGTGGTTTGCACTTCAGACTTGTATACATTGTGCTTGAGCATATAAAGAACTTATTAAAAGATTTAAAGCTTGTCTATCATACATGCAGTTGTTGGGTTTTTCTTTTTTTTCTGGCATGCACTGAAATGTCAAATTGCTTTAAACTTTAATGGTATACATAATATACAGCACTGGAAGAAAAAAAACAAAACGCTGCAATTCATTTTATATCAGCATTTATTTGAGTGACAGTCATTCCATGCCACTGTCTGTTAAAATCCTGCACAAACACCTGATTCTGCTTTATGAGGGACTGATTAGTGATCAGCTGAATCACATCTTTATTTACTGAGGAAAAGTATAAAACACTGCTGTAATCGACTCTCCCCTCTCACACTGAGACCAGTTGGAGGTGAAACACTACTAGAAGCTCCTCAAAGGAAATTAATGCCATTTTGTTTGAGTGAACAAGGGATGTTTCTCTTAATTTGACTTGTCATTTCCTTGTCATTGCTTTAAATAACTTTTTATTTGGAAATTAGAAATAGAGTAAAGAGTATTCGAGTAAAAGAGAAAGAGTATTATATTTCAATACCAAGATTTTTTTAAAATACAACTTTAAAAAATGTAAGAAAAAATGTAAGCAGTCGTTTTACTTTGCAGTTTGTTCTGTCATTATATTATACACATGCAGTTGTTTGGTGTCTTAGTAATCTTCAGACCCAAAATCTCTTTTGACTCATCACAGCTACAATAATGTATTATATTGCCCACCACCAATTCCTCTCTTGGGACATGCACTGTTGGTTTGTTTTGGGGTTTTTATTGTTTTGTGTTTTTTTCACTATTCAACTTCCCTGATTCATAAAGTGATTTAATTACATGAGGGACTCTAGGATAGCACTAAGTGCAACAGGAAGGGATAATAAAGAGGCCAGTGATATAACACAGCTTTGCTGCATACCAGGCTACACTTTCTACCATGTCACTATTGAGCTGAGAATGGTACCATGGTGGTCTCTTAACACTGTGTAATGGGGGCTAAGAAATTGCACCAGAGCAGATGGGCTATAGTCAGTAAACCTACTGTGTACCTATATGATAGGAGTTTGGTTCTACAGTCATTAATTATTTTATTCAAAATTAGGTCTACCTAATTAAGCAGTTTTTGGAAGCTGAGTGTAACAATTGCTTTCCTTCCCTTGTTATGAATAGCACGAGTGGGAAAGCAATTTGGTAAATTATTCCAATTTATACCAATTATACATGCATAATGGGTAGGTGTGAATAGGCAGAGAGATTGCAGTGCACTGTTGCTAGCCTGGGGTAGTCCAGAGAGGCAGCCAGTCTATCCGTTTGCTGCATGCAGAGTGATCTGATGAGAAGAGTGGCGTTTTGCTTTCCTCCCCGAGATGCTATCATTTTGATAAATTGCACACGGCAGCGGTCCAGTGGGAGCGAGGGAAAGTGATGGTGATAATCAGTATCCTTGACTTGCTCCAGTGAGTTATGGAGGGAGGTGAAGCCCTCGAATGATGACTGAGAGGGAAAGAGCCGGAGAAAGAGAGAGAGACATATTCTCCAATCAGAGAACACCACAGAGAAGCCGATGTTTCTGTCATCCTCAGCACGGGGGGCGAGACTGAAGAGCCCCCCTTTAAATTTTTGAGGAATTGAAATCATTAGGGTTCTTTGGAAATGTCCACTTCCTAGTTACTTGTGATTCGGATTTTGCGACAGAAATGAGGCATGGAGTAGTGAGTGTCGGCCAATCATCATTAAATCTGAAAGACAATGTGAAGAACCAACTTGACGAATATCTTTTATAGTGGCGTAGAGCCTGTGCATTTGTTGATTAGGTTTATATTTAGGTTTGTAGCACAGCAACGTCGACTGGCCGTCGAGTCAGCATTCATTAACACATTTCTGAGGCCTGTTTTGTTTTTCTGAGGAGGAACAATGGTCTTATTAAGCATCCGTTTAGTCAATGGGCCATACGCGTCTCGCAGCAGCTCTGGGATCAGTCGAATCATCAGCGTTGTGTGGTTTTTACAGCCCCATTCATCATCGCTGCAGTGCGCTGGTTCCAAAAGGGCACCAGAGAATGTCACACTAAACATTCGCGCTGACTCAGAAATTGTAATGGAAAATAAACACAAAGAATTTAATGAGGATTTCACCTGAAAAACGGACCGAACGGTTCTGATGCACTGATTGTTGCTTTCAGGTATGACTTCATGAGTCAAAGAAGATCTGAGAGGGGAAAAAAATGTATTATTGTTATGACAGATTAGTGTGCATGTATGCAGCAATCAGGCCTTACATTGTATTGGGTGGGCAGTGGTTCCTCTCAGAGACGTTAGAACACTTTAAGAGAAGTTGAGAACAGCGTTATTTAAAAGTTTACGGCATGCACCGAGCTGAGCAGTATCATGGACACGAGTGCACACTGAGACACTGGTCCCACACCTCCACCAAAAATACAAGGGATGTAAGAGTGATGGGACGAAAGCACCAGCATCCCAGTTTACTATAATTCCCTGCGCCCATAACGCCACTGCTCCACTCCGTTCATCTAACGAGAAAAGTTCATTACATAACGACTGACTACCCACGATTTTTCTACCTAGACTTAAAAACTGAGACTGTTTCTGAATCTCGAAAATCAACCAGGACATTACTCCAAAGCTGGGGGGCTTATATAAAAGGTTCTCTCTTCATCTGTATCTTTCAAAATTCTGGGAACAAGTAGTCAGTACTCTGAGATCTAAGTGGTTTGTAATGGGAGATACATTCTCAGAGGTATTTGAGGGCAAGGCCATTCACTAAAGTATTAACACCAATGTATTAAAGTACATTGAAGGGTAGATTTGAGTCAATAGTGACACTAAGATCATTTACAGGACACTGCCGGGGCTCTACCTTTTTTGGATCACTTTCAGTCAATGCAGACCACTGTAGGCCTATACCAAGAACTCCCAACAAAATCTGTCTTTCTGGAGATACTCTGACCCAGTCTACCCATCACAGTTAGGCATTGGTCAAAGTCACTCGGATCCGGGCTTCCAAGACAGGAATTACAAGAACGTACTGTTCACTTGCTGGTTAATAAATCCCACTTCTTGGCAGATACCACTGTAACAAGATAGAGTTCCTTACTTTAGTGGTTTTAGTGATGGGACCGATTGATGTATATATAAAACAGCCTGTTTAATTATAAAGGACAAGGAAATGTTGGAAAATGGTCATGTAAAAATGTATTAAGACTTTTTTGGTACATAAAACCACACATAAATCAGTCTAAACAAAAATAATACTATTCAATGAAAAAATGGGTATGGGCCCTTTAAGAAATTATTGAACTAAATTAAAATAAAATTATGTCTCCTTGTAGATTTGTAAGGATGCATTAAGCATGTTTTTCAGGAATTTTGTAGAAATAATATGGATTTTAATATGCATTTATTTTAAGTATTGGCCCTGCTATTTATAGTAACAAAGTCAAATCATTTACGCCAATGTCTGCGTGAGCATCATTTTTTGTCGTGGTATACATAGTTGTTGTCATCAGAAAGCCTCTGTTGTTACAGCAATACTTAAAACACTGAGCTGGCAGGTGCAGTGGGTTGTGGCTGGAGCTCTTACTGTGTCTGTCCATGTATCAGAGAGTTCATTCCCTGCAGTGGTGTACGGTTAGTTTTCCTGCAAAGGTGATTCAATAGCACTCTATCAGGCTGAGGTAGCTCCACTCTGCTTTACTGTACAATACACTTGCTCTGACACTCTGGCCTTCTGGCTGTGATTAGAAAACTCACCCCTCATGAATAATTCATGAACGAGGGAATTCAGAGCATGAGCGATGCTGCCATGCCAAAATACCATTCTTTTGGTGACCTGTAGGGGGCAGTGTGGGGATTGGAAATGAGCTGCACTCTATTGTGATGCATTTCTGTTTGGTTTTCTTCCTCCCAACGCAACGTTAGGAGCCAAACATCCTAACCCCCACAGTCCCGGAGCTCAGACCATCTTAAAGGAATAGCTGACTAGTATGGCTAGCGATTAGTGGAATT
>JBBPDB010000023.1:9313516-9327995 GCA_037974465.1 Brachypetersius altus | reverse complement strand
GGGGAGGGAGAGAGAGCGAGAGAGGTAGAGGGAGAGAGAGCGAGAGAGAGAGAGAGGGAGAGAGAGAGAGGGAGAGAGAGGGAGAGAGGGAGAGAGGGAGAGAGGGAGGGAGGAAGGGAGAGAGAGAGAGAGAGAGAGAGAGAGAGAGAGACTTGGTGTTAGTATCTTGGAGCACATTATAGAAGGATAGCATTTGGACTCTGAAGGGAAAAACCACAGACATGAGAGGAATTAAACACCTGTGTGACCCCAAAAGGAAAATGTGTGTGATAAGCAGAGAGGGAGCGAGGGAGAGGGACCCACTGTACAATCACCCGAGTGAGAAAGGAAAGATGGGCTAAGTTGGTGAGGATCAGAATTGAAGGGTTTCTGTGTGTGAATCTTAGCATGAAACAGCGTGAAACTGTAGGTCAGAAGCCTTGCTATCGCATCCTTCAAGCGACACGGTGAAATCACCAGATGATACCCCAGACCAATTAGTTTACCTGTCCCAGGTGGAAAAGCCCATTCTTGGGTCGATCATGACCAAAGTGTGCCTGTGTGTGGAACAAACTGGTTTTAACAACAAGGGCCAGCACACACATGGTCAAAATTGAATATTTATGAGGGATCATGAGGTTGGAATCATGACAATTAGGATGGCAGTAAAAAAAGATAAACACACAGTCTTCATGAATTACAATTAAACCTGATGCCAAAAGTGAAATGAAAAAATCACAACCTTTATACAATTCACATAATTTTACTTTAGACAATACATTCAGCCGGCCGTTACTGGTTAAGTTCAAGTCAACAACAGCCAGGTCAATTTTCCTTTATCTAACTGCATCTGTCAATAAACTCACAACATTCAGCCCACTTTCTTTTTGTCCAATCCATCTGACATTTACACCAAAGTCTGTGAGTTACACCAAATTTGTGAGCAAAACATCAGAACATAGAGCCACTGTCTGGCTTCAGATAACAGCCTTCAGTTTCTGCTGAAAGGGTATGAATGAGTCACCCAGTGTGTAGCTGTGAGGCTGTAGTGAGATCACCAACACATTCTCCACCCGCTTCATCTACAAGGTTTTCCTCCACTCTCTTTCTAAGCCTTGAATCACAGAACTTCACTGCTTCCACTAGGGTTATACCAAAATAAAAAGGTGCATTCATTAACACAGAACTATTCTGTTAGTCAGTAGATTTCCTTAATGAAGCCTCAGCAGTTACAGTGACACTTGCACTGAGTAGTGTAATTCAAAAGAAACTTGCTGGATCCTCACTCACCACTGCTCTCAATGTGGAAAATAAAAATGTAGGAAACCAAAACACGAGTCATAATTACATAATTTCAATCCACAAAAATTACATAATTTCAATCCACTAGTTCAACACAATGGTCTTTTTGATGGTTTTGAGGAGGCCCTGACATTTAACAACCCAACCAATAAAAACAACAATCAAGTGGATGAATCAAGGACAAAAACCCATCATGTGCAAACAGTCAGTGCAGTTGCAGGTTTTCATTTATAACACCCTTTTATAACGAATCAGTTGTTAAAATACTGCAATCAAACAATTCATCAGGTGGTATCTGCCGTGGCCTGTCTCTGGGGATTACGTTTTGGCTGCATCCTGACCACTAGCAGCAGCAGTGAAAGGGTGTTCAGTGCTGCTGGACGCACCATCAGTGTGCGCAGGAACGCGCTGAAGCCATCTACAGAGGATTCAATAATTTTCCTCCACAAAAACATGGAGCAATCGTGATGAGTAAAGGTTCTTCAAATTATAACTAAATATTTACTGAGTCTTAACTGCATAATGTAAGGAGTATGTAGGCTAATGCTGGTATTATTCTTTTATTAAATTTCAGCTGCTGTTTACTGTTGCATTGAGGCCGGATTGTAAGGAGATGCAAAGCAAATCCCGCGCAGCCTTTCTCCTTATTTCGTTATTGCCAAATACCCATCTTAATTTAGAATTTATCTTAATTTAATTTGCTAAGAAACATCTTTTTATTTTTGCATGTATCTATTTGACTTAGTGTATACCTAGGCCTACTTAGAGCACTGAGATGTTACAATGTTAACAGAGAACTTATATTTATCAATGACTCATTCTGCACAAAAGGCAAAAGAGCTGTGTGCATGTGTACATTTTATTAATGGTGGGCTTTAAACGGGTTCGGGTTTTTAATAAGCCGTCAATCAAAATGTCTTTGCCGGGCTCGGGCCGAATTCTGTCGGGTTCGGGCCTTGTTGGGCCTAACTTTTAAGGCCCGCTTACAGCTCTAGAAAAAAACTTCAAGAAACAGCAGTTTTCTTTACACATTACGTATTCAACAATATAGCCTTTCAGATGCACCATGCATCTGTAAGAGGATGTGCATCCATTCAAATGAAATATCTCAAGCATCTCCTTCTCAGACATTTAATCTCTCGGCTGCCTTGTGGCCTTTTAAGGAGATGAGAAACAGGGAGAATTAGGGAGAAGGAGGGAGTAAAAGAAGTAAAAAGAGAAGGCCTCCGGACCTCCTCTCCGCACTTGTTCATGGTCAAAGGACAACTTAAAAATTCAGACAGCACTATTTTTCAAGAATAGATTCTTCTTTTGAGTCTTTGATCCTCCACCTTTAGGGAGCTGTCCTGGCCTCTGTCACCTCTGACTTGCTAGTCACTAGGGGCTCGAACCTAGATTTTGGAAAGCTTCTTCGGGACAACATCAGTTGTGAACAGTGCTATAGAAAGAGCTCGAGTAAGATACACAAATACACCAAATTCCTCTCTATAGCACAGTAGAAGGAGACTGAGTGAGATACAAAGACTTAAACTTAAAATAACCAAGTAGTAATAAAACAAGGAGATAAATGCAATTTAGCTGGTAAGAGCATGGTTTAGCATCAGTTGGCACTGGAAAGGAACCACCTGTAGTTGTGACCATATGACCCTTTTTTTCCATCAGCCTTAAAACAGACAGCTTCACTAAATTTTAGCTTGATTTTAAGTGGTCAATGGTTCATAGTAAAATGTATCATACGAAGAGCATATATGTCCACTGGAATGGGTGTCCTATGGTATCAGAGAAAATCCTGACTGGTGATAAAGATGAAACTTGCCTGAGCTGTGTAGAAGTCATTGAGACAAAAAATTCTTGTGGTAAGCTCTCAAGGTCTTGTGAACAGAAAGAAAAGCTGAGACCAGGCTAGGCCTGAAAGGCTAGTACTGGTTCGTTCCCCCTGTTTGTTTATTTTTGTTTGGTGTTTCCTGACTAACGAAACAATAAAATCTAATTTAATTACGTTTTGGAGCAGAACAGCTTTGAGTATGCAGCAAAGGTAACAAGCCCTCAACATAACATGCAGGGTAAATATAGTACCAGCGGGGCCCGGATCTTTAAATAAAAACTCCCTCTACAAAGCCTAGGAGATGAATGCAGGTTAAAATTAGAAACCTGCATTATTAATGCCATACAAAATATACACACAGAATACACCTTTTTTTGAATGGCAACTACAGTAGAGCAGAGCAGAAGAAAATAGGGACAGTTTGACCTTTTCATTACTTCTCCACTGCCTACTCTATTTTTTATCTACCTGCTATCCACTTATCACACACAAGCACAGACTTTTTCAAAACCCTCATGATTACCTTCTGACATCTGAAAGAGGCCCGTCACTTGGGACACATACTCCACATATCTTTCGAGTTGGGCCAGACTGATAGCAAGCAGTCAAGTGGGAAAACCTGAAAGTTTTAATGGAACGGAGTCTTTACGAAGACCCTACATCATAATGGGCCACTCTAACAATCCAAAAGTGGTGTGGCAATAGGTGAACAATTTCATTCAGGCATGGGGTGGGGGGATTTTGGTGGCAAGTGCATAGCTTTGCCAATGGGGTGGGGGTATATTTTTGCTATGGAAGCAACGATTTAGGCTTAGTAAGGTTACTAGCGAAAACACTGGAGTCAGACCAGCTCTTGTTGGAATCAGAATCAGAAAACTTTATTGATCCAGGAGAAAACTGCATGTGCCATACAGAAATGTTAGCTTGGCTTACACAGTAATGAAGACACTAATCAGACTGGCAAAAGCCATGCAGTTTGCAAAATGAGCCAAAATAAAATAAAAGGAAACGTAATAAATCTAAGCACACATTCATGTTGAATGTTAAACAAGTGAAACTCTCGTCTACTCTGGAACATGAGTAGATGATGATACAAGCTGTTGGCCAGGTTACGATGGCCAACAACTTGTATAACCAAACTAACTCAGTCAATACTTTGCAATAATTTGCAAAGATATATGTCCTATATGCATTGTAGAGAATGAAGGTCGCTGTAATAATGTACTATGTTGGATATTACAGGGGCTATGACAAATTAGGAAAATTAGGCAAATTATTAGATGAAAAAAATCACAATGCACCACCTTGCTAACAATATTGTAGTAATATATATCTATCAGTATTTTGAATTTTAACCCCCTGTACCATGTTAACCATCATCAGATGCTTCCCATTACGCAGATCTAACTGTGATAGTACATTGTCAGAGTGAGTTCTATAGAATTTTTATAGTACCAAAGTACAGACAAGGACAAACAATGTACTATAAAAGGTAACTTTTAACAAAGTTATTAAGGTTCAATATTGTATTTTTTATTTTTAAGCAAACTGTGTTCGCTTTCCAAGGATAAGAGCACCGTACCATACTAAAATAAAATAAATCAACAAATAAATAAATAATATAACTGCAACTGATGTACCCTTGAGAATCTTGAGAGTACCACTTCACTTTTTTTCTGAAAGTGTGTCATAAGTGTTTAAACAGACTAGCAGTAAGCAGACGCATTACAAATTATTCCACAGACATCAGCACCAGGTGACGAAGTCTCTGTCCAGACTGTTACTCCTAAAAATTTGCCAGAAATCTTATGATTTACTTCAAACTGATGAATTATTCCCTTCCCTTCTGTCCTTGTCAGAAATAATTCGATGAAATGCACTTTTGGTGCTTTTACAAAACAAAGCACGCTGTACTTAAAGAAACACAACTTTTCCTCTGTTTCAGAAAAAAACACACAGTGTGTCTGGATGTATCTGCACCCAAGATCCTGGACAGGAGGTAAAGAAGATCAAAAAGAATGACCAAGTGCTTTCTAAAAGCTACAACCATTCACTCAGCGCAAGCCCTGCTGGTACAAACACATCATTCTGAACCCACTAATCCTTCAAGATAATGTGAGTGATGACACAGCTGTAGTCAATGAGCAACCCAGCACAGGAAGCCAAGTCAGGCGTTAGCTTCAGCTGATGAATTCAACACTGAGCTTCTCTGACATCTCACTTCCAGTAAAGTCACTCCCGCAGGTAATGGAAACACTCACTTCTTAACCCGGCATGGTGAGAGTGACATCACATTATAGAGTTCTGCCCTGACCTTTTACAAAATTTGTCAAGCTGTACAAAGTTAGAAAAACATTACAAAATATATACAGGCTTGTTTTGACTGTGAAGAATTGGAAAAGAAGAAAACACTGCTTGGTGCTGCGTCGGCTTAAATATAATAACTGAAGTTTGAACTTTAGAACATAATAAGAGCCATCTGAGGTACTGAAGAAGGATACTACAATATAACAAATATAATATCATTATGATTTCTTCCCCTATCGCACTGATACAGATAGTCTGTGAAACATCTTTACGGTCATTTCACCCGTAACTGTATCCTAGACCTTAATGCCAACAGAGCAGCTGAGGCATACGGTGACCCTGGTCAAAGAAGATCTTAAACCAACAACAGCACTTGATTCAGGTCTAAAGATAGCACAGCCCCCTCTTCAAGAGACCAAAAGTCAAGCAGGGGAGCTCACCCAGGGAACAGTGGATAAGTCTAAAAACAGTCCAATGCTTTTTTTCCCCTTTTTCAAGAAAAGTTAAAAAACATCTGCATAACTGTGGTTGGGAAACTAAAGACCATGTGGTTAAGACTTGCTTCTAGCTTCCATTTTCTTTGGATTCTCACTTCCCAGAATGTGGCCAGGTCCTTCCTATACAGTCCCTCCTCCTTCGTCCCAAACTCACAAACTCATCTTGTCTGCTTTTCTCATTTGCCATCCTCTTACTACCTATTACCCTGGCAAATTATTGACTACAAAAGAACAAGAATCAGTGCTCCAACATTACAAATAACCGTATGTAAAATTCTCACAAGAAAAAATATACAGTAACAAACAAGTATTATTATTTGGGTGTATAAATAAAGAGGATCGGAAACTGCATAGCATGCTGAATTTTAGATGCTTGGTCAATTACCTGTGGGCTGTTACGTGGAGGTTCCTTTCCAATGCTAACATCCTGCACAGAGTTGGAGCAGTGGTCGCCTCCTTGGCTAAAATAGATCTTAAACTTAGGTTGCCTTACGTTCGGTTCTTTTCTAATGTTAAACATGAAGCCTCTGGATCCATCTTCAACCTCTTCAGTCTTTGTCTCCGTTTCAGATACGGACGCATGGAGGTCAGGCATGGATCCGGGGCGTGAAGGAACTGTTCTGGTCTTTATGGGCTGAGATGTGCTCCTCTCAAGTCGAATTCGTGGATAATGTGCCTCTCGGCAGTTTCTAGAGCCAGTGTGGCCAGAACTGGACATCTCTCTTTGACCATTTGCATTCATGGACATTCTTCTGTCTTTCTGGAGCTGGAAGACAAGTCTTCGTGTACCTGAAGTTCCATCAGTGGTTGGTAGCACAGACCAGCGGCAGGCACCGTTTTGGCCATCTGGAGTGTAGGGTACTATTGTGAACTTCTGGACATCTGGTCCATCTGTACCGGCATTTTGCTGGATGCATAATCCACCAATGCAGCTTCCAGGAGGGCCTCCATTGGGAATCAGAACTTTAGAGTGTGTATTCATGATATCATAAGGCCTTACGCAGAAGACTCTTCTCTTAGGACAGCCAGGCTCGGTTCCTTGAGTTGTCTGGTCCACCATTAAGCTAGACAGACTCGCACTTCTGTGGTAACTGGGACAGGGAGGGTTGTACCACCCTTCCTCAGGTTCAGTGTAGGCCGGGGCTGGATCCTCAGGATATTCTGGAGGCAAATCCATGCACTGTCCATTTTCCTGGGATGCAGATGAACGCTGTAGGGATATCTGCATGGATGAGCTCTTGGTGGTCCGGGGTTCGGCTTGGCTCTGGAGCTGTGGGATGAACATGGATGAGCTGCGTTTTAGTAAAGCATCAGAAACTCCAGCTGAGCCAGGAGCACCCTCTTCCTCAAGATTCCTCAGCCCCATGCAAAACAGCATGGTACCTGCTCCAGAATTGTTGCACAGTCTTTCGTTTGCATCAGCACCCTCATTTTCATCCTCGTCCAGCTGCTGCAGTTCGGGAGCAGTGTTGCTTCGGCCAGAACCAAAGTACAGACGGAGCCGATGAGACATTCTATCTCGAGGAATTCTGCTATCCGGTGAAGCCCAGAGGAAGATGGGTTGTCCTTTAGAATCTTGGCTCCTCTCAGAGTTTCTTCCTCATACTTTTAGGTAGATTTTTCCTTCCTCTGTCACTCTCAGACTGATTGTTATAGATCAGGATTCGCTGTGGCGACCCTTGAAGGGAAAAGCCGAAAGATAAAGAAGAAGTAGTAGAAGACCCCTATTTCTAGGAATCTGTTTTGGGACAATGTCCTGTAGTAAAAATGATGATGAACTGAATGGAACAGAACTCTCACGTCTTGTCCTGCTCCGTCCGAGTCTCGTTTGTGCTGGCTTTGTCTCGCTTGCCCTTTTAAAAGTGTGTCTGATCGCTTTTGCGCTCTCTCACCCACACGATTTTCCCCACTCCTCTGCCTTTCCCTCGCTTGCCCGCAAGAGAGAGAGAGAGAGAGGGAGAGAAAAAGCAGCAGCTTGCTACACACAGTAACAAGAGAGGTACTGCCAGCAGGCTGAAAACTTCAGCCCACAAACTCACAATGAAAGACAGAAGGAGCTAGAGAGAGCAAGAGTGTGTGTGTGTGTGTGTGTGAGGGGGAGAGAGAGAGAGAGAGAGGGAGAGAGGGAGGGAGGGGGAAGAATAAAATCCCTCTCTACCATTTACCAAACTGTTAGTGCTGCCACTCGATAGTGACAGACAGCAGAAATAGCCAGGGTGACAAGCAGCATTCCAGTCATGACTGGATAAGGACTCCAGGCACTCATGCCAAGCTGAGGTGAGGGTAGGGTGGCCTCTGCCTCAGATAGCCCCTCCCCTTTTTAAACACACCCATGACTAAGTTCACCACCCAGCTAGACCCAAACAGCCCTCTGTCAGCTGCTGCTGATCTGTCAGTACAAAGTAGGCCCCTGGGAGAGGGACAAAAAGAGAGAGAAAGAAAAAGAGAGCGACGGTGAGAGGTAACAGCTGAGCCAGGAAGCATATTCTCCGAAAACCCATAAATCTGTGTGTTCAATCGTCCCACACACTGAGGACAGGCAGCCAAGCCAAGCTGGGACGTGGGCTAATTCCCCACGATCCATTTCATCAAAGACATCTCAAAGACCCTGGAAATCCTTCTCATCTGGTGCATGGGTATGGGGATATCTTCCACCCCTCAAAAATGCAGCCATCAATCAGATCAATAAATGAACAGCAGTATTTGTAACCATGTTTGAATTAAACACAAGGGAACAGTTCTTCAGAACTATACCTCTGGTCAGAAAAAAAGTGACTCTGAGAAAAAGACACGAGTGAGGTCACAAAGGGTCACCAAGTAAAACCCAAGTCTTGAGCACTATAAAAATAAATAAGTACAAAGAGGTCAGGCTGCTTCACTTTAGGCCATGGTGTTGCTTGAGGTATTACTTTTCCAAGCACTTCTGGTGAATATTGGTTACTGTCATACTTTCAATATTGCTCACTGCAATTTATAGCAGTACCAAAAGGAGGAGAATAAAAGCTTTACCCCAGCCCTGCACATTAAGCTATCCTGCTAAGAAAACACTAACAAACCACAGCAATTTCCATTGTGCGCTGTGACCAAATCTCAAATGTGTAGATTGTTTGCATGAACCAAACTCTCCCAGGTTCCTCAGAGTCTATCTAAGCTCTAGGAAGTAGACGGAAGTATTGTGTCTGATCAGGCTTGAAATACAGCAAATCAGTCCAAGCCACTGCAGCAGAAGCGTAGACAAAGTGAGGTTACACCAGGCCCACTGTAATGACACGTTACAGAGATACATTAGGCAGTAAGTGAACAGTCAGTTCTTGTAGTTGATGTGCTGGAAGGAAGAAAATCTCAGGATCTGCTGTTCACATTTGCTGCCAGACCATAGCACACCTTTCAGAAGTCTTGAAAAATCCATGAATCAACAATTCAGGGATATTTTGTCGGCATAGTGGAGACCCACACAATATTAGGCAGGTAGATTAAATGTTATGGCTAATCAGCATAGTGTGCATGAGTTCTGCAAACCATGAAGTTCTGTTTTGGGGGCCTGACTTGGGCAGAAGAGGGCAGCTAAAGAAGAAAATGGGTAGAGGCAGCATGGATTAAGCATTAGACTCACTTTGACAACACACATTGGGCCTGAACACTGAGAAAACAGAAATTATAGTTTATTGAGAGAGCATACTGCTATTTCCCATCAGCCTATTTGCTCAATTATTCACCGAGACATTCCCTCCACCCCTCCAAGCACTTTTTCCATCCTCTTTCTATCCTTTAATTTTTATATTTTCCCCTTTTTGGTTTATTGGCCCTGTCTGACTTAATTCTCCCTATTCTGTAAAAAAGTTGTGACAGATAAACAAGCATGTTTACACCAGTGTGCTCTCATGCTACCAATATATTCCCAAAGCGGTTATTGGCAAACCCAGGTTGCCCGTTCATGGGGCGTCTATTCAGGTGGCAACAGAGGTTTAATATATTTTATGTTAGAATTTATAACGTCATAAAGAAGTGTAATTCTTTTCTTAGCTGTTTCTTGGCTCAACTCCCTCAGTCCTTCCACCTCATTTCAAATCAATCCTTAGAAAAAAGGGGTCAGTTGTGAAATCTTGTGAATTCAGCATTTACCTAAAGTTAAATGGGGTTCATTTATTAGTTTAATTTTATTTTCCTCAAGTCCTGTTCCTTTAACTCTTCATGAGTGTTTTAGAATTCAGTGACATCTAAATGGTTAGCAACACTCACTGTCCAAAATCCTATAGAAATAAATACCAAAATATTGAACCAATACTTGTTATTATGCAGTGTTATCTTTGTGAGGGGAGTTTACCTTTCCAAAATCCTATTTTAAAAAGTTACACTTTCAAATTAGAGTGTCACAGAAATATTTTTTTCTGTGTAACAACAGCGTATGAGTTACAAAAGAATGAATCTGAATCAATAAGTTCCAGTCTACCAACTGCAGTCTGTCTAATAAAACTGAAGGGGGGAAACACACCTGAGCATGACAATGATTAATCCTAGGGTTTATAGGGGACACTGATGAAGTATTACACTGCCTTGTATTTATCTTCATGTAATTTATTGTTTACCATATTGTTAATTGTTGATATACACAACTACAGAGTTATTCTGAACCTATACGTCATCGATGCTACTGTTTGGCAATAAAAATGCCCTACATGTATTAGACCATGAAAAGACAGCATCACTTCATCGTTCTGGATGAGACTAAGGTCACATACATATCACAGATAGAGAGAGAGAGAGAGAGAGAGAGAGAGGAGAGGGGAGAGAGAGTTAAACAGAGAGAAACTAAGAAACTTAAAAAATAACTAGCAAAAAACTGAGTGTGATCGAGCAAAGCACGAGAAACAATTGTAACAAAAGCAAAAGAAGCAAAGGAAGAGGAGTAGGTAAGGAAAGAGAGAAAAAGGAACAATCGCTCATTGATGACAGAGAGAGTAGTCAGCAGGGCTGAGTGTGCAGCCTTCTCTCAGACATATAAGGGCAACACTTCGGGGCTGGGGAGCAGCAACACTGAAACACTGCCAAGAGCAGTCACACAAAGACAAGAGAAACCTTCCCCCTCCAAACTCTCACGAAGAATCTGAACATACCCTGAGCGCAGTCACTGCTCAAGTGCGATAATATTCTGTCTCAACTTATGCGTCACCCAAAAATACTGTATAAAGTTCAATAACATCCTGTCTGAACTCACCTGCGAGCCAACAAGCTTTTCCCTTGGACTGACTATAGCCCAAATGCTGTTCTAATGCTTGAAATGACTGCAGCAAAACAAAATTCTGTCTGAACTTGATTATGGCCTGATAAAACCCAGTCCTGACCTATACCCAATACATTTCTGTACCAACCGAACCGCAGTCAAAAACAGGATACAGAACTGCTCAGAACTTGTGGCTCAACTAGCATGCATTTTCACAGACACACTAATACACACACATTGAATTGGATATTCATATTTTATTTTTTAATCTAGCGCCCCTGACTTTCTGCCCTTGGCCCTAAGCAGACTGTCAGCTTGTCTACTTCTTCAGTGTTCAAGGGTCATTTGCTTTTCAGGTGAAGGCGATTGGGTTGCTGGGAGAGGTTTGCATTTTAAATGCATGTTCTTGGAGCATTTATGCATACTGTGTGCAAATTGCTCTGCTTTATAATCACAGAATTTCTCTCTGGTCAGATGGCAGCTATTGATGACTTCAAATGATTATCATGCCAATAAGTAAAAGACATAAAACCATGAAATGTATATAGGTCTACACTGCATAATTTGAATTAAACACGGATAGGGAATAACAGACATTACTGACACAAAGGTGATAATATAAAACAATTATTATATACAATAAATAACATTTACATGTCAAATTCACTTAGGGGGGCATACACTTTTTCATTGTCTCAGCATGAAGATCCAAAGGCCATCAAACAACTGTCAGAAACACAGGGAGTGCTCAAATAAAACCACGACTGTTCATTGTCTAGTCTGACCAGTAAGTGTATGAGGGTTAAAATATCGAAGCTAACTCCTCCTTTCCTCCTCTGCTCATTCCTCTATTTGTTATGCCAGCATCAGTTAAAGTAGCTGTTAACCCCTTCAGGTATTACGTTATTGACCTGAAGGTGTGTGGTTATTAATCTGAATCCTAACTACTGCTCCCAATTATGATTTCTCGAAAGAGAAAAAAACAACACACACTACTTGAAACTATAACTTAATGTCACATGGTTGTGATTAGGTCTTCATTCATACATAGACCTCCATGAGCTACACCAGGTATAATAAATCAAGAATTGCTTATTCCATTATTAAAGGGCACATATTCCACTTTTTTTTTTTTTATTCATTTTTTTATTCATTTCCTTAAGCCTTGATACTTATCTGTGGTGTGATTTTATGCCAACACTCCAACCTTTATCCCTGACAATTAAACTAAACACTCTTTAAAACTACAGAAAGTGTGGTCAGCTCAGCTTCTGTAGGCAGAATAGATGAATATATGTAAATGTTTGGATTTTGAGAAAGCATCTGTAATTCTCCTCTGATGAAGAGTAGCAATACGAAAGCCATTCTGAAATATGCTACAGTTTCTTACCAGCCTGTTCTCATCGAACACTTCAAATAGCAGTCTGTGGTTCTGAGGACATACCTAAAAAAAATTTAAAAAAAACAAGCAGGGATTATACATAATTATTATTTATGGCATTTTTATTCAGGCCAAAAAAGTTATGTTAAATATCAAGAGTGGAAGTGAGATAGGACACACACACACACACACACACACACACACACACCTGAATTTGCTAATTAAAAAATGATACATTGAGCTTTTGTCTATTTGTTTTATTTTGTGGTTCTTTTAACTGTTTTTCCTACAGATTTCTAAATGGACTTTTTGTCTTGAAAATAAAACAAAACAAACATACATACCCCCCAACTTAAACAGATTTAAATATGACCCAGTTGTGGTCAGACTGAGTAAACACACTGCAACGAACGTGAAGGTTCATCCACAGAGCCAAAAATAGCTGTTGTAAAATAACACATGTGAACAGAGTCATAAACACAGCAACTCTGATCTCTCATGAGGGATGGAACGTTCCCTCTTTTTTGCTCCCTCTTACATTAATTCAGCCATTCATTTTTCAGTCACAGCTGTGACTTACATAACTGGCCACATTACAACACAGCCAGCTTTAAACAGGGACACACAGGCAATGCTAGGCTACTGATATTTTGATGGCTATATCTGTCTGTAGTGCCAAATTAAACAGGTTTAGCTATTGTTAATCAGCTTTAGCAGATTACAAAACATAAAAACAGTTTTGGCCAATAGAGGTAATATAGGTACATAAATCTGCCTGCTCATGTGAAATTTTAGGATTAACCGTTTACTTGCGTGGAACAGATCTTATATCCTGCAATACACTACCATTTTGTATTGCATTATCACTGATCATACATCAGTGCTGTTACACTCACCCCCATAGACCTTTTGTTCTATTGGGCATCAATAGTTTTCAAGCAGCAAAAATCATGACACAGTTTATCCTGTTTATTCCAAATGCATTCAAACAAGCAATATGTTTCTCATGAATGACACAGACACCAGGAGCTAGAAAGTTAATGTAGCATACAAGCAAATTCATTAAATGTCATTCTTTAGCATCATGCAAAGCATGCAAAGCAAACCACGTGGAGTAGTTTGGTAACAGACATGCTTATGTGGTTTCTGACGCACTATGACTTACTGATATCTATACACATGGAATTTTGGAGGAGCTAAATAAAACTTAAAGTCTCAGAGCAAGATTAATATATCAATATAATTGCCTGACATACGATTAATATAAGTGGCAGACATAAGTGAAAATCAGTGCAGATGAAAGTGAATAAGGGGCTACTTAAAAATAATTAGGGAATAGATGCACTGAATATTCGGCCACCGAAAATTTTTGGCAGAAAAAAGGCCACAAATGCATTTTCAATTGCGGCTGAAATTTTTATTAACGCAACCAAAAGAGTGATGATGTAATCAACAACCACAACCTGTAGCGCCAGATTGGATTAGAGTCAGCATGTCTGCCATGTGGGCGCATTTCCATATCTCTAAGCAAGACACGTGGAAAGCTGTTTGTAATGTCGAAATTTCTAGAGGGGGTGCATCCACAAAGACTTTCTCAACCTTGGGATTTATTTATCATATAAAATCAAAACATCCCGATCGAGCACAGAAGAAGCAAGACTCTTCGAGCACACCCATTCCATCTGTGGCAGACGTTTTTGGAAAGGCAAGAAAGGTTTCCAGTGATTCCAGTCTTTGTTTTAATAGACTAATTTGTTAAAGACCTACAGAGAATATTGTTATATCTTTCAACAGTTTTAAAGCACTTGATCTGAACACACTTTGTTCATACACTTCGTATTAAAATGCACTTGAATTTGCTAGTTTTATGAGAGAAGATATTTAATTCTACAATATTTCGGCTTTCTTGCTTTTACGCTATTTATGATTGGGCCGAAGTAAAATTTTATTTTATATTGTGCATTGTT
>JBBPDB010000023.1:9253096-9264936 GCA_037974465.1 Brachypetersius altus | reverse complement strand
GGGTAGGATACTTGCCTCTAGACCAAGAGGTCATGGGTTTGAATCCTACCTTCAGCACCACCACTGGGTCCCTGAGCTAGACTCTTACGTTGCTCCAGGAAGACTGCCCCCTGTAGTTAGGGATTGGAAGTCGCTTTGGATAAAAGCGTCTGATAAATGCCTTAAATGTAAATGTAGCCGCCCTGGAAGCACTTTTTTCGAAATCCACACCAGGGTTGAGCCCCCACACTCCAAGCACCATTACAAGCACTCAGACACTTCAAACTCCACAGTTTGATTGATCGCCAGGAGACCTTTTAACGAACCCTTATTTATATTTGTAGACCGAGTAGATCAGGGGTTATTTCCCGAAAACCGTTCACCTCGCCACGGTGTCCCAATACTTTTGTCCCGCTATCTTCCGAGTTGCAGATCTCAGCGGGGAATTTAAATTAAAAGAGACGGATACGGGTTTACCTTTACATTTTCTTTAAGGGTAATGCATTAAACTGAGTTTAACATGAAATCAAAGTATTCTGGGAGCAGATTTGGGGGAATATTTAGGGCTTACACTATAAGCATAGGCATTTTTATGCTTTTTTAAAAATTGTTTTTTTTTTTTTTACCAAAAAACAACAAGGTTTTTCACTATAGGCAGGTGATCTTGAAACGTAACCCAGAGAAAAGCTGCGGATTACTGTATAGCAATTAATCATCTGCTAAAATCTCATTGCACTGATATTTATCAGCCCCATAATGTATCAAATACATTAATTTATCAGATTATTATACATACGTCAGTCTAACACTAACAAACAGCTGTATTGCGGAGTGTGTCTTCCAAAAAGACCATCCAGGGGATATTCTGGAGATTCTAGACAGGAGGTCTCGCTTTGTGTTGGGCTGTAGTCGGGCATCCCTACTGTGGTGAAAAAAATGAGCAAAGCGCAAACAAAATAGAAATGCTAGAATAACATAAAGCATTAGCTTGAATCAGTAACTCTGATTACTATAGGAGTATTAATATAGTAGATCATGAATTATGACAACACTTTGTCTTTACAGAGAAATATTCTAATTGTAGCTGTCACTACATCCTCCTTTCAAATCAAATGGTTTGCTTTATTAACACAGGGTGAACTTTGATACTGAACTTAACAGGGAACCACAAGAAACTGAGTTGAAAACATGGAACAAGCATGCAGCATCCAGCAACACTGCACCAAAAGGGGGGGGTGGGTTGGGTTGAGGGCTTGTAACTACATAGTGTGTTCTACGTTTAATCTGTTTAGTGCTGAATCAGCTTAATCTGTTATAGTGGTTTAACTTTCGAGTTTGTAGCACTGGGTGCTACTCTGGTATAATTCCTCCACAAATACATTCCTTCGAAGCCACTGCTGGACAAACTTCACAAAAAAAAAAAAAAACAAACATTTAATATAATATAGAATATATAGAACTCACAATATAGAACTCACTATAAATGTTAGGGCTGGGTGATTTGGCCTAAAATCAGAATCTCGATTAATTGAACATTTTAACTCGATAACGATTAATCAACGATTATTTTATTTATTTTTCTGCCCTCATAGTTCACAACAAGTTGCTCAGTTGGCTCATCGTTAAGCTCTCCGTGCTCGACATGTCGGCAGAATAACGTAACATAACGGAGCGGGGTCACGTGACTCTACACGCGGTAGTGTTCTTAAACGGAAAGTAATCGAAATAATCGACCTGGAAAAATTTGATCGATTATAGGTTCTGAATGTCGATTTCGAATACTTTTCGATTAATCACCCAGCCCTAGTAAATCTATACAATACATTTAGTTTCTAAAATCTGCAAATACGTACATTGGTACAAATCGTTCACACCAGAATACGTTTTGTTCTGCCTATCTTTTCACCTAAAATCCTTAATTACAAAAAATTAAAAATAAAAAAATATCAATGACACAAAAGAAGTAAAGCGCTAGAGTTTTCCATCCTGTCTTTACAAGAGAATAAAATATCATGTCTGTAAAAACGCTTTGGGCTGATTTAACAGAGAAATCTTAAATTTTACGCACCTTCTCATAGCTAAATTCTTTATGCATTTTATGGTTATGCTCACATTACCAGATTCAGGTGGTGTATGTCGTATGTCATCAGACTGTTTTCACAGTGCAGCAGCAGCAGCAGCAGATAATGAAGTTTTTGCCAGGAAATGCCGCAACACATTTTTCACCTTTCCCCTAAGCATAAACAGCTGAGGAGTAATCAGAACGTTTGTTTGTGATGGAGGTTTGTGCTGCTCGTTTATTGTTAGGATCGGTTGTGACACATGTGGAGCTTTCAAATGGCTTTACTGATTAGAAAATGCACTTGCAGGGCGTAGATTCATTAAAGAAGGATGTGATATCACTTTCATACACGAACGCAGTGACTGGAACTATAGTAAATCATACATTACACTTTTACTTGCTGTCTAATATCAGCTTTATATTTCTTCTTGAACAATGGTCTGTCATTTTTTCATTAATCCATTGGTACCTGTGGCATGTTTTGTAGCTACTGTAAAAAAAATCTGATATTATAAATTCGATTAATTTTTTTTTGTAATTTCTATGCTTTAAATGAACAATTGAACAAATGTGTCCAATGCAAAAAAAAAAGTTCATCTACATCAAAGGAACCATGAATCCATTTCAAACTCACATGTACGTATGTGATATGAGCAACTGAGTTACGCTATGCTATGCACAGTAATTTCACATCAGGCTGAATGTGACCTCCTTTCTGCAGTGGCTATAAAAGAACGCATCTGTGGACAGAGCACAGTGAGGTTCAATGCCTAGGAACACGAGTGGAAAACACTAAGGAAGGCAGGGACATGGCACGATACTGCCATGAAAGGTGACAGGCTAGCAAGCATTTAGCGCCAGGCTTCAGGTTCTGGTGAGTCGTACACTCCATGCACTTCATGCAGCATGCGACGCATGCATGGTGCCTCGTGCAGGAAGGACACCGGACACACCAGCATGACCAAAAGAGGAGGGGAAAAAAGAGATGTGGTTCTCCACCTTGCCCAAAGCTTGTGCTGAACAGATCCCCTAAAGTGCGCCGGCGACCCACGTGCCTCGGCAGTGACCAGAATCTCCGGCACACTCCAGCAGGGGACAAGCACACACACATAAGAACGAACGGTGACTTAAAAAACTCGTTTTGTTGTGTGTGGGGGGCTGACAGGTCTGTTTGTTAAAAGTATGTTCAATATAAGTTTTCTGCAGTACAAAAGAAAATACACAGATCTGGATATTTAATCAACCCCTCCACCAGAATTCGACACAGTCTGCATTTCCCACAGCTATGTTTGATGGGGTAGACATCTGCATAGTACTCCTCTTCACCACGAATCCCCAGAACAGCATTTCCATTTTTCCGAATTCAACCTGCCAAGATTAGCTAATGAGGGTTTGGCAGTGAAGCCTACAAGTGGGGGATCCTAAGCAGTTTGATTTGGCTGGAATTATTGGAGGATGATAATAAAGACGGTTTCAGTACCTTCCTCTGCAGCCAGAGCGAAATCATCTGGGTCATCCTGAGCCTCCAGGCAGGTCGCAGGCACCCAGCCTTGAGCATCCTCAGAGCTTACAAACCACCAACCTAAAAAATACAAAGCACATTTATTACCTATTTAAGACAGCAACATCATTCGTTGTGACCAAAGCTTGACTTTTGAGATGTTTAGTCCATCCAGCATTGGAGGCAAGTTTCATGTACTCTTCAGTAAATATAAGAAATGTGTTAGATTGTGTGGACAAAGCTTCTCATGATCAGTTATGTCTAAACAATTACTTACAATTGATTGCTTGATTTATAACTCAATTAAATAAATGTTTTCAACTAATCGGTTTGGTGAACTGAACAATAAACATTGTCATTATAAAGCCATGTTTAGAAGTCTGAACATTCTCCACAAGGGGGAGCACTCTGTTAGCACTCAAGTATTGTACTGAATTGAACTAAATCAAATGTATCTGTCTGCAAAAAAGGGAGTATTTTATCACTGAACACTTAAATATTTACAATAAAAAAGCTGTGATATTACTTCAGACTTAAATACTATCTGATATTAACTAGGAACTATTTAAACATTATTTAAAGATTGAACCCCGCCCTGCATGCAAACAAACACACACACACACACACACACACAGAGGAACAAGGTGTGTGTGTGTGTGTGTGTGTGTGTGTGCTTGTGCATGAGAGAGCGAGAGAGAGAGAGAGACAGAGAAAGAGAGAGACAGAGACAGAGACAGACAGAGAGACAGAGAGAGAGAGAGAAAGACCCATTTATACTCTGTAGTTTCACCTGGCAGAGTTTGCAATGCACTTAATTTTCATTTTTTGAGTTCCACACCTTTTGACGGCTCCCTTCATGTTTGTACAGCAAACTGGGATTGGGCTGATTGGCAAACAGCTTCTAAGTGTATTATGGCCACCTCCTGGTAAATGCAGAAGGAAGTTCACACTGTGTGGCAAATTCAAGGGTATCTTTGTCCCTCACCTGATTCATTTTTCTCTATAACCTCCACAACCTGGCCCACACGGAGACTGATCTCCGAGCTCTCCTGCTTCTCGTAGTCCGTCACGGCCACATATTGGTCCAGCAAAAGTGGGTCAGCCAAAGTGGAGTCTCCCCCTGTTATGGACAAAATGCTTAGATATTGATAAATTATCTTTCACTTACACTTCTACGGCAAGAAGAGCAGAGTGAAGCTAATGTGATTACTGGGAAGTTAGAAGTGGAGAAATTGAAAGCTGAGACAGGACAGTTTAGTGCGAAGAGATACAACAGAGGAAAGAATAAACGAAACCCACACCAAATCACCAGAATAACTGCAGTGAGTGCAGCAGCAAATCAGTGGAGCTGACCGATGTTATAACCAGCTGAACCTAGTCTGCAGGAGAAAAAGCTCTCTTCAACCAAAGCTCAGACTAAACTACACTTTAAAACCCACCATCAAATGGTTTGCATGAGGTTAGTTTGGCTATTTATTTTGTATTTAATCGATTGAGGCCCGTCAGGATTCATAAACATTAGAGGAGTGCTTGCTGAGGAGCACCGATCCACAAACAAGATCAACTTAACAAGCATATTAGTTTAGGTTACAAACCTCTGACCACATCTTTGCAACACATTCTCTTAGTAAAGCTGCACTTACAGAGACTGAACGACTAGTAAATCCTTGTGCTCCCTCTGAAAATATTACTATATTTGAGTTGAAACACCAAGGATTTACTTTGATTGGCAAGCTGTGTGTAATCTCAGATACTTGCTTTTGCACAAGGAGAAGTTAAACTGCAAGAATGTTCTAGTATTTAGTCTTTCGTAGTCTTATAGAGTACAACCACTGCAGAAGAGACCAATCCATGCAAACATGGACCATACAGTCACATGCAAAAGTCTGAGCACTCACAGTGAAAGTGGATGTTGTGTTGATTTTCTAATCGCGTTAGCACATTCTTTACATAACTCGATTAGAAAATGAACAAAACATGTACATCTAAACTTAAATGTGGCCTTTTAGTGTATATTTTCTTTTTTTAATTTAACATATTGGGGAAAAAATTGTGAAATATGCACAATTTACAAGTTTACAAACATTTACAAGCTTACAATATGTTACATAAACAGTGATTGTGCATTAAAATGGTTACTTTACTTGAAGTTTACTTTAACTTCGCCATAAACAAAACATGTCAATTGAACAGAGATCCCCAAACCTTTGCATATGACTACAGCCATGACCAGTTGATTACTTCCAGAATTTACTGTATTTATGATGTGAGTCTGTGTGTTTGTATGGCGACTAGGATTTGTAATATGTTTCATCAGTTTTCATGCTTCTTTTGAACTGTTATTGGCCTACTGACTAAATAATTAATGCAAGAAAGTGGTCTAAGGTGTGTACTAAACTACCCTACACAGTATAGTACAGGTCTACTCTATACTAATGTCAGCACACTATAGCTAGGCATTGTAAATAGACATACCAATGTTACTTGAAGCAATAGCTCAGGAAATAATCATACTAAGTTTTCTTCCTTGTCCCAAATGCAGTTTATCCTAGTTTTAGTGTCTGAAATGAGGTAATTTAGTTTTGCACTGAAGCTACAAGGCTAATCTAGCTAACACATAATTGTTAGCTAGTATAACAAAGTATCACACTGTCAATTATCTCAAAAGTCACTGTGACGCTGTCGACTTATGATCAGTCCCCCAAAGATGTATAATAATGGCAGGTAAAAGTGTAGAATTGGAGCCATGATATTCACTAAAAATTGAGAAAATTCATGCATACAAGTGTTTCAAAGTTTGAATTTTGTCACTGATGTTGTTGACTGGAGTGCATGTGTTTTGTTTTTCTAATGCATGATTTCTTTAGTGCATTTATTGTGGTTTAGAATTAGATTTCGTTACTTGTCAGCTGCATCAGTGCTGGAGCTCCAGTGCAAAATACTAAGGTTAAAACTACAGACATCAAACATGTGTTGGTAGATCAACTACATTTGGGTAAGATGTTACTAGACTATTATTATTATTAAAGTATATTAAACTATTGCTGTAATCAATGAGTTCTGACAATTTGTTACTTTCAGTGACCTTCCAACACCAATCAAACCACCAAAACACAGCCATGCGTTCATCACACAGGGAACAAGCACCAAGCTTTGCCCCAGCCCACCTCAGGAACTCAAGAGTGGGGGTGCACCTCGAGGGCTCACACACAAAGAGCATGGCCAAACAAGTGGCAGTTACTACCTCGCTTTAGGAAAGAAGTCGCTCTCTCCACAATGCCTGATGAGGGAAAATGAATGAGAGTTGTCGTAAGGGAAGTAGGATTTGAATAAAAGGTGGAAAAGGTAAAGGGTGGTTCAGATAACACAAGGGTCAAAATATTCACAAAACAACACAAGATAAAGATACAGTTCTTGGATTATGGGTTGCAAACAGAACTACACTTCAATACAGAGGGCTGTCTATGGCAGATTCAGACTGAGTTAAAGGTTGAATAATGACTTACCCCCACAACAGGTAATACATTATTCATTGCACTTCCTTACCTGATTTCTTTTTCCCGAGGGGTTCTCTGTAAACAGAATGAAAACAAAAAGTAGATGTTAGATAAACAAGTTAAGAGTAAAAACCATTCAAGCAACAAGATTTGTCCCCTTAAAGTTTTGCTATTCACTCAAATAAGCTGATAAAACAAAGCCTTGCATGGATTACACTTACAAAGTGAGATGAGACAAAGTTTCTCCATGGACCACAGAGCAACATACAGCCACATACAACAATCAAGTGCAGGTTACAACAAAGAGAGGACAACAGACAGACAATAAACAGACAGCATACGTAAACCTTCTGGGGTGAAGAGTATGACGACAGAACACTACAATAAATAAATAATAAATAGACGATGTAGCAGTGTAACAGTAATGTGAGCGGGAAACTTAATTTACCAGAAATTAAAATTAAAAAAATTTAATTTTGACATTGTAAAATATTTTGATGTTTTGAAGTATTCCGACATTGTAAAATATTTTGACTTTTTGAAGTATTCTGACATTGTAAAATATTATGATGTTTTGAAGTATTCTGACATTGTAAAATATTATGACGTTTTGAAGTATTCTGACATTGTAAAATATTTTGAAGTATTCTGACATTGTAAAATATTTTGATGTTTTGAAGTATTCTGACATTGTAAAATATTATGATGTTTTGAAGTATTCTGACATTGTAAAATATTTTGATGTTTTGAAGTATTCTGACATTGTAAAATATTTTGACGTTTTGAAGTATTCCGACATTGTAAAATATTTTGATGTTTTGAAGTATTCTGACATTGTAAAATATTATGACGTTTTGAAGTATTCTGACATTGTAAAATATTTTGATGTTTTGAAGTATTCTGACATTGTAAAATATTTTGATGTTTTGAAGTATTCTGACTGTCTAATATTTTGATGTTTTGAAGTATTCTGACATTGCAAAATATTTTGATGTTTTGAAGTATTCTGACGTAAAATATTTTGATGTTTTGAAGTATTCTGACATTGTCTAATATTTTGACATTTTGAAGTATTCTGACATTGCAAAATATTTTGACATTTTGAAGTATTCTGACATAGTAAAATATTTTGACGTTTTGAAGTATTCTGACATTGTAAAGTATTTTGATGTTTTGAAGTATTCTGACATTGTAAAATATTTTGACAAAATATTCTGGCCTGCTACGATTTTTACAAACTTATTTCCAGAAAATTAGTGGTGATATTGGTCATTGGTGAAAAGAATGCCATACATTAATAAACACAGCCTGTGCAATCTCACTTTTTTGACTGACTATACATCTCCTGCTGATGGTTTCTCAGGGTACAGACACAACGTTCTTCCATCCAGATTAGAAAATGGTTAAAAGGCACCAAGGCATCCAACATTTAATGATTATGAAAGTGTGTAATATGGACAGGGAATTGAGCACCAGTAGAAAAACATGGCGAGTATCAGGGGACAGAAATCCAGCACTGACTGACACTGAGTTTTGTCATTTCCTGGTAAATTAAACTAGATTTGCGTTCAGCTTTTGAACAAAGCTGCCCAATTTAATGGCACATAAATGAAGTCTAGCTTAACATCCTTTCCATGTTATAAGAGTAGGTTAACGTTGCTATTAAATTTTCCCAGTCAAGTACAGATTCCCAGCTAGGTCTCGCCCAATCACATGAAAATTAGTGTGGGGTCCTCCTGAGACACATGATCGAAGTCACACCATTTTCCCTAAACAAAGGATGTTTAGTGCAATCCCTTGGTGACAAGTTGCCTGATTTGGATACTGCATTCACAGAAATGCTGAAAATCTTGTATAGTTAGAAAACACACATCATTTATTTCCATAGACCTCATTGTATATTGTAGAATTAGAGACCAAGAAGCACAAGAACGCAGTTTAGTCCATCCTACTATTTTTCAATAAACTTTCACTATAGTAGGTTTCACTGTCAACCAGAGCATTCTTTTCAGAGCATTCTTTTCAGAGCATTCTTTTCCTATATAGTGTATTTAGTATATTTAGTATTCAATAAATATTTAGTATATATTTAGAATATTCAGCAAATTTCTTTAGGTATATTTCTTTTAGTATATAGTATATTATATAGAAAATATTTCATATACATTCAATATTTTTAGTATATTTAGTATATATTTGGTATATAGTATAATATGTGATATATTAAACACAGTCAAATATATTAAACACAGTGATCAAGTTGAAAGACTTAATTTAGAACAAGTGGGATTGTTATTCAAAACGAAATTATTAAAGCTTGTTTAAGTTAGGCACAGTGAAAAAAAGTCTTATTAAGAATTTACTGAATGGTAGATAAAGCTTTTAATTATTTACCCCAATCATTTCATATACAATGGCAGATACAAATTGCAAATGCCTCTCTCCCTCTCTTTCTTTCTCTCTCTCCCTCTCTCTCTCTCTCCTGTTATATCAATCATCGTACTAAATAAGCAGTGTCCATTTCATTCTGTGTAGTATAGTGGAGTTTGAAGCCAAGACGCTGGCAAAGCATTAGGAAAAAGCTCTAATCCAATTCTAAAAGACACTCCAAGGTCCCTCTTTCATATACCATCAGTCTTCTTGTTTGTTGTGGCAAGAGTGAAAGTGACATCGTTGTTAATAGTTTATTGACATAGTTAAATAAAGTAATTACTTTACTATGATTTTTTCAGGCTTGTTTGCAGTAAGCGTCAAGTGTGTGGATAGTGATACTCACACACCAGGTTCTGGATTCATAATTATAAATTTATGCTGAAATCTATGTTCATGACAGCTCAGGGAACACATTATGCTCTTCTCTTGCTCACAAAAAAATAACATACAAAAAATAGCTACATAGGATGTATTTGGATGTGTTTTACTATCTGTAAAAGTATCACATTTTAAAGTTACATTAATTTACTGTGCAAATAGCCTATGTAATATGGGAGGAAAAACGGTGCCACTAGAGGACTTCAAAATGAAAGTATTAATAATCAGATAGGCCAAATTATTCTACATGTCAAATTTCATCAATGCAAACACAAATAAAACGTTGTGTAGGCTATGACTTTACATTAGGTAGGTGGTAATGCTAAATGATTTAAAAGTGGTGAGCTTTCTTCTCAGAGCAACAATCGGCAGTTTGTCTCAGACACCAAAAATCTGTCCTAACAGACAGAATAAATAGAACTTAAAATATACGGTTCAAAAAATGAATAAATGCCATAGAACAATCATTTTTGTTCACTAAAAAACCACGTTGTAAAAAGAGATGATCATGAATGTAAAGAAGCTTTTAAAAGTTGCAGGAACCTTTATGTAATGTTTCTGTATTCTATCTGTGGTTGTTGTTGTTGTTGTTGTTGTTGTAGTTATTATTATTATAAGTATTAGTATTATCCCTGCAGAAGACTGAATGTCATAGATGATCCTACTAATATAAACCTCACAAAACTTAAAAGTTGTTTTCTGTGTGTGACCTAATAAGCCCTGGAGGTGTTTTAACTCCATCTTAGTCTTCTAGCAAGTCTTACTATTAAGTCTAGATTTACTAGTGTGAGGGGTGTGTTTTCTTGACCATAAAGCACTCGTGCACTGGATAACAGCATCTGCCAAATGCTGTAAATGTAAATGTAAGGATTCTGTTTAGGATCTTTTTATTTAAGCAGTTTTGTAAAGAACTAGCCAATGAATGCTCTCCAAAAGAAACTGTTCAGTGGCAACAGTAATAAAAGAAGGTCTAGGCAGCTCGGCCTTAGGCAGTGTGGTGTGTACATAAATGTGAACTCACTCTATGGGTGGATTCAGGTCCTCAGGACGAGTCTCAAAAAACACACGGACCTCCTCGCACTGAGAAATGTACACGGGCAGCTGAATCAGGGCCTGAAACAGAAAATACACACAATCTCCAGAGTAAATATCTGTTCCAGAAAACCAGGTGGTCAGTAAAATATCACAGACTTTTTGACTGCAAGTGAACAGAAGTACTTGTGATTTTATATCATTTGTGGATGAACATTTTTATTTAAACTTTATTAATATTTGAAACACATATAAAAAAAACAGTAAAGCTGAAAACCCAAAGATTCCCATTTCTGACCCATATGTACACTTAAAACAAAGAATGCATATTTATATGCACATATTAAATAGGACAGGGCTGCAATGCTGACAACATAAAATCTGATTGGTCCCGCACATTTGAAAGTGCTTTATAATGCTTCGTAATACTGATATACACATATATATATATATATACACTGACAGACTGAAATTAATTACGGGAAGCTTAGTTTTATCTGTTTTGTAGCACAATACAAAGAAACACTTGCAATGATCCCGAAGAAGGCATACTACACTCGCACATTAGTCAAATGTTTGAAAAACAGGCGACAGGTTATTCAAACACCCTCTATGGACCAAAGTATTGGGACGCCTGACAATTACACCAACAGGGACTTTAATGACATTTAATTCAATATTAAATAAATATTAAAAGACTTTAATATGGAGTCGGTCTCCCTTTACAGCTATAACAGCTTCCACTTTACACAAGATTCTGGAGTTTCTGTGGGAATTTGTCTCCATCATTCTGTAGCAGTTATGAGGTCAGACACTGATGCTTTAGGAGAAGGTCTGGATCACAGTCTCCGTTCCAGTTCATCCCAAAGGTGCTGGATGGTGTTGAGGTCAGGACTCTGTGTGGATCAGTCAAGTTCTTCCACACTGAACTCCTCCAGCATGTCTTTATGGAGCTGCT
>JBBPDB010000023.1:9054356-9060818 GCA_037974465.1 Brachypetersius altus | reverse complement strand
TATCTCTTTCTTTCTTTTTCTCTCTCTCTTTCTCTTTCTCTTTTTTTCTCCCTCTCTCTTTTTCTCTCTCCCTCTTTCACTACCACACACTACCACACACACACACACACACACACACACACACACACACACACACACACACATACACAATCACAAACACACACACATATATACACACTACTACGCACTTTGCCACAAATACACACACATTATTATATGAGTGGCACTGCAGTGCTGAGAACGATGCGTCAAACAGAAATATCTGGACAGCAGGTCCTGAGATCAGTGATGAGATGAGGCTGACAAATTGGATCACACTCAGAAACACCTGAATAGAGACATAAGGGGGGGGTTCTGAATGATTGGATGCATGATAGCCGCTGTATTTCTGGCTTTCCGCTGCTTCGCTTGGGTTAAATGCCACTATTTTGGGTTAAATCCCACTATTTTGTCACTTATGGCAACGTGTTTCTTTACTTACTAAGGTGTTTCTAATAAAGTGGCCAGTGAGCAGAAGCACAAGTTGGTGTTTCAAGTAAAGTGTTATAATACAACTCCAACAAACCATGATTATGTTAGAAATTAGTGCTCTTACTGGTGATTTATAATCTCTGTGCTGCTTCAAAATATCAGCCAGGCAAAAGAGAATTGCACCCTTCCCCAAAATTTTCTCTATCTTTCTCGATCTCTCTCTCTCTCTCTCTCTCTCTCTCTCTCTCTCTCTCTGTCTCTCTCTCTCTTTCTCTCTTTCCCTCTCTCTCTGTCTTTCTCTCTTTCGGGCCACTGCCCCTCGACCCCTGCCCGGGGTGAAAGGCTCAGGAGGATCTGTTGCAGGTAGAGGAGAAAGAGAGAAAGACAGAAAGACAGAGTGAACAAGAGAGTGATGGCCGTTCAGAAATAACCCCCCACCCCCACCCCTCCCTCTCTTCGCTCCTATGGTTGATTGCCCCCTTATTGACACTCACTCTCCAGACCACAATAGAGACCCTCAGACACTGCTGAAAAGACTCAGCCCTCCCCATGCATGAATCTGTCCTTCTTAATCCAACACACACACACATACATACACACACACACACACACACACACACTGAGAGAGTTTTCCAATTAGAGACATCTCAACTTTTCCCAAAAATAAAAAAATATGATGATAGACACCATTAATAGTACTGATAATATAGATAACATAGAAACTGCAGATAATACATATAATATAGATAATACAAAGATATAGACAATATAGTTAATACAGACAACACAGATAATATACACAATGGTTAACACTATTAGCGTTATTAGTAAACTATTTTAGCAATAGTCTTACTCATTTATCTATAGTTTTTATCCACCTCTCTTACTGATCACAGCATTTCCTGTATATAGCATTTTCTGAGTATTTCTGGAAAGTTTTATTTTTACTTTATATTGTTCTCTGTGTCTCTGTGTGTCTGTGCAGTCGTGACATAAGCCCCCCAGTACCCCTTGTATAGGTAATACAGATGATGCAAATTAAAGTACATGGGTATGGAAACACATGCACACACATGCACACACACCACTTCACACACTGATAAATAAACATCTGTTATCAAAAGGGTCCTCACTCTTAAACTGCCACATTGAAATATCTTTAATCAGTTCTCATGTGGCAAAAATGCTTCCACTCAGTGTTGTGTGTGTGTGTGTGTGTGTGTGTGTTGCCATATCTATATACTGTGATCTGTATTATCTATATTATCTGTATAAGATGGGAAATCGACAAATGGGATATTTGCACTGTTGCAGCAGAAAGTGGACAGTACAAAGGTAAGAGCAGAAAAAACAATAGAATAAAAGCTATACAACACAGCAGTATAAAACGTACACTACACAAATAACATAAAATATAAATATGGACGCTTGTGCGCATGCAAAAATATACATGTATGTATAAACCTATATTTACATTTACATCTACGGCATTTATCAGACGCTTTTATCCAAAGCGACTTCCATTCTCTAACTACAGGGGACAGTCTCCTTGGAGCAACTTGGGGTTAAGGGTCTTGCTCAGGGACCCAGTGGTGGTCTGCTGAAGGTAGGACTCGAACCCACCTATATATGCATGTATGTACACATTGAATATATGTATGTACATAGTGGCTATATGTATGAGCACCATGAATATATACAGGTACACAGTTGAGTGTCCTCAGGTGTTTGGTAGCAGAAAGCATTGACAAAAAACAGCAATAATGCATCAAGAAAAGCAATAATGCACCACAAACAGTAATTATGCACTAGGACAAATTTAGGACGAATTTCACATTTCACGCAGTGATATTTCACCCCAAAAACTGCAAATGTTGCACCAGAAATACTGCACAGAAAAGAAACGTTCACTTATCAGTCGATGTTTGTGTGTTTGTGTGTGTGTGGTTAACTGCATAGTGCTGGTTGTAAAGTCTGACAGCAGCTGGAAGGAAATACCCTCGGAATAGTATATTATGTATATTATCTATAGCTTTGTATTATGTATAATAACTGTATTATCACTTATCCTTGTCAGGGGGAAACAACTAACCCACATTCTGATCGATATTGTAAGGATGACAACCACCCTCCATAACCCAGCTTCCTTCATTACAGCCGAGCTACTAGAAGAGTTACCACCCATCCACGCATTCATCTAACCAACCATCTATCAATCCATCCGTCCGTCCACCCATCCATCCATCTATCCATTTGTTCATTCTACAGTTCAGAGAGAAATGTAATTTCTTAATCTCTTCTTCAATCCCCTGGTCTGTGAGGGATTGCATCTTTGAGCATGTGTGGTCTGTTTTGTAGCTTTGATAGTGATTCAGCAGGTGTAAAAATCCACACTCAGAGCACTGTAGACACTCCTGGAGAAGCTGTTGACACTTGGGATGCTGGGTTGTTGGGGACACTGGGAATGCTAGGGATCCCTCAGGGACTGGACTGAAAATGAGAGTCTTTTAAAGTCTTTCAGGAAGCCTGGAGAACTGCTTTAAAAATACAAGAAAGTCTGGATCTTTGGGAGGAAAATATAAAGAGTATTGTACAGAAGAAGCATATGTGGGTGCATGCTGTGGTTTCCGTAAGTTGATGTGCCTGGTGGGGGGGTGGAGCTGTGAGAGTTTTCTAAATGTCATCGAACACAGCTGTCGCCTTTCGGAATTTCCTATCAAAGGGAGCGTCCAGTTAAGAGTATGATTACTGAGCCTCTCCAGGATTATTGCAGTCACTCCAGCACACTCATGAGCCACCAAAAGCCTGGTAAAGTGAGTATAGAGCTGATGAGTGGTTCTAATTAAAAAACCCTCACTCTTCCATCGTCCCTCACAACCCCAATCAGACTCAACCTCTTGGGTCCATGGGGGTAGTCTCTGACTCACACACCCCACCCCCCACCAGCCACATACACACACACTTGTGCCACTGGCGTCAATGGAAGGTTCCCATTTGATACAATGACGGCTGCTTTTTAAAGGCCAAATTAAAGCTGCCGGCTTTGTCTAATCAAAGGCCACTCTGTCATTAGTCTCCATTCTGTGAGGGAGAATAAGGGTGTCCACTAAAGTCCCTTTAAGCAGCTACTCCAGCCTAATGAACTGCGCAGCTTTGTGCTCGTGCGCAGAGCTTATTATTTTGAAGTTGGGGTGGGGTGGGGTGCTGTGTTGAGGGGGCTGCAGCCTGAATACCCAAATAAAACTAAGAAAATCCCTGTTGTTCACATAGAGTGTATATTTATGGACATTCTGTTAAATTATGCCGAATGTGTATTCGTGGGTGTGTGTGTGTGTGTGTGTTTGTGTGTGTGTGTGTGTTTGCAGTTTCACATTCTCATATTCAGTGTGTGTGAGTAAAAGTGGGGATATTTTTTTGAACAATAATTTAAATCTGTTGAAACGTTTTTGCCATGTGTTCGGTGTGTTTTGCCTCAAGGGAAAAAATATTCATAGATGCCATTTTTCGTTATATTTTAGGAAATCTATATTTCTCCACAGTTTTATTGGACATTGCTGGTACATTGTAAGAAATTAAAAATGTTACAGAATTTTTGTTTTCCAAAAAAAATAGAGAGAGCAGATTATCAATCAAAATTGAACCGCTTACTTAATGTAACCAATATAATTGATGCTGCTTTGTGTGTGTGAGCTGAATTTATTATTTACAGTTAGAGCAGTGTTATACTCACTATGCCAATGATTAGACAGTTTGACAGGAATAAATTAATATTTTGCACCAACAAGTTGCTTCACAGCATCATACAAAGAAATGAGATGGGCACAAGATTTTTACACAATAATATGTACATATATACTCACACACACACACACACACACACACACACACACATCATAGTGAACATTTGTGTGTGTATATATGTGTGCATGTGTGTGTGTGTGTGTGTGCGTATTAAGGTGTGTGCACTTGTGGAGCAACATTCATTCCATACAGCATGCTGTAAGTTCTCAGCAGCACTGATAAATTAAACACACGTGAGTGTGAGTGTGAGTGTGTGTGTGTGAGTGATGAATTAAATTACAGAATCATTACAGAGGCGCTGTTCTCTCAGGCCTGACAGTGGTTGTGGGATTAGAGATGTTCAGCTCTGAGAGGCTGGAGAGGCGCAGGGACACATTCTCATGCAAACAGGCGGGAAGCCTTCGCAAACTTTGATAAAAACTGAACACCCCCCTTCATCCTGTCCGTCCCCCCTGTCCCCTAACCCCCTCCCGTCGTTTCACATGAGCAACAAATTTGGCCTTGGGAAGGAATTATTCGAAAAGATCTTCAGAACCCAGATCTGCTGGACAAAAGGCAGGCAGGTGTTCGGGAGGAGCAGACCGGACTGTTTTAGTTGGAAAATTATATTTCGATAAGCTTCTCTGACAAGATCTTCTCACACTGGCCATCGAAGCTGGCTCTGACTGTTCAGTCAGTTATACAACAGCACACAGCAGCTGCTGATCTGATTCAACTTCAGTCTGCTTTATTTTCTTCTGACTTTTAATTCAAAAGCACAAACCGACAATATTTGCAACCAACCATGGTAGTGTAATTGTAATTTAATTGTAATTTGTAAGTGTAATTTAAGCATGAAGAAATGTGGGGGGTGCAAGACTTTTGGATAGTAGTGTGCTTCTATCCATCATACAGGGTATGAAATCTCATAAGTGAGTCTGTTAGAGATACTGAACACCTTCTACTTGTTAGCTTTCTATCTCCAGTGACTCCCGGCTGCTCAGTTGGGTCAGTTTGATTGCTGCATGAACTGTGACTTTAAAATGCTGCAGCTTCACGCACTTGAAGATAAACGAATTTGTGTTCCAGATGAACGGTAACACGGAGCTTCCAGGCCTTAGATCAGCCACACACACTTTCTTTCTCTTCCAGCCATTTGTGTGTGTGTGTGTGAGTGTGTGTGTGTGACTGAGCCCTGTGAAATCTGCTTTGGGTGTGTTTAGAGGTGCCAATGGGAAAATATTCAGGGGGAAAGAAAGGTCACAGAAGGAGACGGAGCTGGATGGAGTGTTTGGGTGGTAATTCTGGAACCAGAGGTCCTCAGGTCCAGACAGGACTTCTTATGGTGCTGTTAACGTTACACATGATGGAAACAGAATTTTTAAGTTTGTTTTCGATTGTGCAATTTGAAGCTGAAAATGTACAGTCTAGTTTTAATTCACTACACAGTGTCCAAATGTGTCTGTCAAATTATTGTGACCATGTCCACCTTTTTTCATCAGATTTCAGAGTAACCACTGCGGAACCAAAGGACTTTCCAGGTTTGAATGTTTCCATCCAGAAATTTTTGTTTCACTAGTAAACAGCTATTAATCCAGTTTACACCAAAAATAAATTACAGAAATAAATTACAATTTGAAGATTTTTAAAATGTAATAAAATCCAATTTACAGAATTTTACAAGCCTATAAAATTCCATTTACAGAATATTGAAGATAAATTGATAATAAATTGATAATAAATTTGTATTTTCTGAATTTAAAAGTCAATAAAATCCAATATACAGTATTTTAAAATGAAATTATATCCAATTTACAGGAGCCATAAAATTGTCATGTTTGAACACCTGTATCCAGAACCGCATCAGGAGTTAAGTAAAAAAAATTTTTTTTCAAAAGTCTTACTTTCCCCTTACCTCAAATGTAGTTGTGTTAAGTCTCTAAAACGTATTTCTTTTGTTTTAGTGCTGGGGCTATGAGGCTAATGTAGCTAACAGGCAGTCGAAGCTGATACCCCAACAGTTAGAATCGGGCCTAAATCATCATCATCGTCGTGTAGAAGCTTATTTTGTAATCTCTAATAGACTTGATAATGTGGCTTCTGTCACTGTAGGACTAGAACCATGGACTGAAATAAGTTAGCATCACTAAAAACAAAAAATACTTTAAAAAGCTTTCCAAAAGATTCTTGATGTTCTTGGAGGTTCTGGGT
>JBBPDB010000023.1:8943377-8956018 GCA_037974465.1 Brachypetersius altus | reverse complement strand
ACATTTAAAGGCCTTATTTTAGGACAACGGAATTTAAGACTTTTTAAGACTTTTTAAGGATCCGCGGCCACCCTGATCAAGGTATATTCACATCACCAAAGTTTTTTCACATCATTAAGGTATATTCACATTTGGTTTCTTCTTAGCCTGAAATGAAATTTTTCCAGCTGTACATCACCCTAATGGGCTTACACCTATGATCAACAGTAATTGCTTTGTTTAGTCCAGCATCAAAACAGCTATTCCTGTTGCATTTTTCTGCTTGGTAGTGCACATTCAAGGAACCAACTAAGGGCAAGGCCAGTGCTTCAGGAGACAGGCACAACTGAAAAACAGTTGTGGACAGGCACAACTGAAAAACAAAAAGCTTTATCAATCCTTAGGAGCACGGTAAAGTATAATTAAGAAGTGGAAAGTGGTTGGTACTACTACAATCCCTCCAGGTCAAACTGGATGAAAGAGCAAGAAGGAAACTGGTCAGAGAGGCAACAACAAGCAGTTACAGGAATTTATGGCTTATTCAATATCATGTGACAAGATCACTATAAATGTGGCTTGTATTGGAAAGTTGCAAGAAAAGAGCCACTCCTCAAGAGGTCAAGTGGGAACAATCTGAACACTTGGCCTCAACAGCAAATGATACACTTGGCAGAAACCTAATACAGACCACCATGCAAAGAAAACCACACCTACAGTAAAGCATGGTGGTACTAGCATCCTGGGACAGAAGAAAAAATGAAAGATGCAAAATGTAAAATATCAATATCACACAGTGCCTGAAAAAGAAAACTCTTCCAATCATGTCTTTTTGCAGCTTGCTTTGTGCACTGGGGCACAATATTGCAGAAAAGGTTTTTCTCTAAACTCTGTCCACAACGTTGGAAGCATGGCATTGTCAAAAATGTAAGGGGCCATCTGAACGCAATAATTAAAAGACATGTCCCAATACTTTTGTCCATTCAGTATGTGTGTCTTTGACCTACCTGAGCTAAAGGTGTGCTGGCCATAGCCACTGGGCTGTTGGAATGGTGTGGAGGGGTTACTTAGACCCATGCCGTGCTGCTTGGCAGAGGCTGGAGGCATGAACATGGTGGGGCCATACTGGAATGCACTTGGAACACCAGGCACTCCAGGGTAGTAGGGAAGGCCTGTATAGCTGTAGCCAGGGGGCAGGGCTGGGTTGAGGAAGGCCTGCTGGGTGCTGTGGTGACCATGTGGCTGTGGCTGGTTCTGGCCTTGGCTCTGGGCCTGCGGAGGCTGCGCTGTCTGGGGTGCATGAGCAGCCGATAAGCTGGTAGGGGGTGCTGGAGAGGTGGAGTCGCCTCTGCCAAATTTTGTCACTTCACCTTTAAAAGAAGGAGAGGACAAGCCATCAAGTGTCTGCAGTGGTTTGTGAGTACATGTGTGCCTCTCGATTCCTCAGGGACCCCTCCAAACAAGAATTTCAGAGCAATGCAAAAAAACCCCCCAAAACATTAAGTTATAATATAAGTCAAAACAATACAATTAGCAGGAAATAAAGACAACATAGTAAGTAAAAATAAAAAGCCCTTTGTCAGTCAGATGAGGAATGAGGATGAGGCTGAGGCTGTAAACATCATGCAGACCAAGGATGATGAGGGTAATTCCAGGAGTGATACTAAAGTGACACTGACACAAAGTAGCACATGGCTACCTGAGTAAGGATTATTGGCTAGGCTCCCATCTCTGTTGGACAGCGTTGCAGTGGGCCCCGGGAATGTGATTCCATAATAATCCTGTAGGATGACAAGGATGTGAAGTGCGATTATAATGGGAAGATTAGACTCAAAACAAAAACACACAGAATGTACACCCTACTGAAGATCATATGGCACTTATACTAGTAATGGATACACTGCCATATTTACAATGATGACCACACACACACTCGCGCACACAGACAGACAACACTGAACACTGCATGAAAAAAGAACAAAACCATTCAGTAGAGGGCAATGTTTCTTTGAACACAAACACGTTCTGCTGTCACCACAATGTTAAATAAGCTGGGTATGGATGATTTACCATTGGCAGCCGTGACTGCAGCATGTGGAGGTCCTCATATCCATAGATTTGCTGTAAGAAACAACAAAAAGAGCTCAGAGCTTATATGGCCAAGAGACAGCAGCCACAGTGTAATTTAGATTCAGAACAAAACCCCATCAGCAAAACACACCAATTGGCAAGCATACACCTCCAACACAATAATATCCCTTGAGTGCAACTGTAGCACGTGCACACACACACACACACACACACACACAGGGTCACTATTAAACCCAGTCTACTACATCACAGTTTCTCAACATAAGCAAGGTTGGGCTGTGTATTTCAGACACAAGTCAAAGCCGATCTATTCTTGTATAACATGTGAGGTCTGTGTCAGTTACCGGGTATGCAGGCAGCAGGCCTCCAGGTCCCATGATATACTGATTGGGCAGCAGCGGAGGAACCCCCTGAGACAAGTTAGGGGGAGCTTTTCCTGTAGAGCAAAAGTGGCCCAAATGAGAAGTTTACAGTAACATGAGTTCTACGGGTTGCTCTCTATTGGAGCGATAAGTGTACAATTTGTTGGTTTGACATTTCATAATTGATTCCAAAATTAATCTCAATTCTATGTTAAGGCTATTTTACCAAACTGTCTATATTAACACTATCGCTGTACTTATGGCAGTAAAGCAAGATTGTGATCTAAACCATTTAAATGTCTGCAGTTTGGATCTGTCAAGGGGCAAGAGCCTAAAGTTAAATTTTCAGCCTGATTAGATAACTAATATGCAGAATCACAAGTCCTTGATGAAGATATCCTCGCACATGGGTCTAAATCTTATACAACACAAGCTGTGCCTCACCAGTAGAAGAGGAGAGCAGAGGTGCTGTCCTGACCACAGAAGGGGTGGTGGAGCCGTTGCTGCTGAGTCCCAGAGCTGTAGAGTGCAAGCTATTGCCGCTACCCGCACTGCTCACACTGCTGCTGGGAAGAGCGGATACTGACGAAGAGGAGAACGCAACCGAAGATGGAGCCAGAGAACTCAAACTGTCCACACTAGTGTACTGCAAGTAAGAGTGGCAAGATGGATAAAGAGTGGGAGCGAAAAATAAGAAAAAGTTTACATAAATTGTAGCTGGTATATATAAAAAAAAAACGTGTAATACTGTTTTTCTTTCATAGACCCATACCGTGGAAGTTTTTGAAAATTAACTATTACACACACTTACATTTCACTTCTTCTGACAAGTCACCACTTCAATTGCAAAAGGTTGTATTCTAATGGATACATTATGTAGTTAGCAAGGAAGTAACCTACTATCATTACATCAACATACTCACCGTTAGTGAAGAGCTGGTGCAAAGTGCTGATACTGAGGAGTGGCCACTGCTCACATGGCTACTGGGAAGAAGAAGAAAGTACAATGGCTATAAGTTACTCATGTACATCCAATCTGATTTGCAGGAACAGAGAGAAAGGGTCAACAGGCTCACCTGCTGAGGGGTGGCAGGCTGGCAGAGGGCAGCTCAGGGGCCAGGCTGGACAGAGCTGAGCTGTGAGGGGTAACTGAGGGGGGCAGCAAAGATGAGGGAACAGAAGGGGCAACACTGGTGCTGCTGTTGCCCAAAGAGGGAGACTCTGGCTTCGGTGTGGAGGAACTCGATGTGGCTAAAAACCAAGGGAGGGAGGGTGAAAAGGTTACAGCATGCAAAAACAAAAATCTGTAGCCTGTTAGAGGCATATGGGAAAAAAAAACTCTTCTTACAGTCTAAAGCAGCAGAGGTCCTCACACCATTAAAACCGTTCTGGTGAAAGAGAATCATTACACAATAAGTAACTGTAGTGCTGTAGAAAATATCTAACAAATAAATAAACATGATCACAATTATAATAATTTAGTAAAACTCAATATTCATGCCATAAGTGTTGACGCATTTGTAACTAGTTGATGGCACTAAGCTCTCACTCACAGTCACAGGTCCAGAGAGATCCTTGTTCTGAGAAAAGGTCAGTCGTGAGAGTGGAGCCACTCCACAATCAAAGCTATTCCCAGCTGACGAGGCTGCTGAGGAAGATGAGGAGGAGGAGGAGGAAGTGGGCACTGTGGCAGCACTGGGAGTGGTCAGAGAGGGAGCTAAGCTGGGTAGAGCCACAGAGGGAGCTGGGTAGATGCTGTCTGAGGAAGCCAAAGGCAGCAGCAGAGGGACTGGGCTGGCCAGAGATTCACTTTGGGAACAAACATGACATACTTTAAGTGCAAAAAATCATTTATACATCATTTCTACCTGGTTAAGTTTTGCTATTGCAATTTCAGTTGCAGCATTACCAGGTGTTTAAAAATATACATTGCCAACTGCTTCAGAATGTTTAAACAAGAATGCAATGCATTCAACCATCGCAATTAGTCATTGTTATCGTTGTTACCCCATTACCCTATTAAGTCTGATCATTCAGTATCTACTACTAAACTTTTAGGTCTGTTATGTAGTGAGGAAAGGAAGTGTTAGCCCACATACAGACTGCCCATGTCTTCTGACCTGATAGGCTTGGAGTAGAGGCTGCTCTGAGACTGAGGAACAGAAGCAGCCTCTCGTGTAGCTTCACTGTTGCAGTTCTCCGGGTGGCTGAAATCTGGCAGGGCAGACTCAGAGCCGAAATCCAAAGCACCAAACTGCACGTTGAGCCCAGATACATCTGCAGAGCCAGGCATCTCCACCGCAGAGGAAGGAATCTACACAGTAAAAAGTATTTTAAACTATATGGCCATTACTGTGGTCTGCTGAAACACAGTCCAAGGCCAGAGTAGTGCACAGTTTAATTTCCCATATGGTAATACACCTGGTTCAGCTCAACTCGATTAACAAGCGCTATATGAGTTCAGCCAGCAGAAACTGTGGAATGGTCTCCCGGGAAGGAGCACAGACCAGCATTTCAAAGCAATGTCCTAATAGCTGTACAGTTTACGTGCTTATTCATTAAAACATGAAACAAGACAGACTTGCAGTACTGCAGTCTGAGAAAAACTGGGCTAAGATTCTAGGGAAGTGCAGGTATAAAGCAGTGAAGAAGCACTCTTACTTTGGAGGTGGGAGGTAACCTTCGTTTCTGTGTCTTAACTTGACGGTGCTGTGTATTGCTGGCCTGAGGATCTGCAGTCTGTGTGGGGGCCATGGAGGACTGAGATGGCTCTGGTGCTTTGGAGAAGACCTCCAGGGGACCCTGGGTGGGTGAGGGCACACTCAGCGGAGGAGGGCTGGGTTGCCTGGCCAAAGGCAGAGGTCCTGTGTGGCTCAGAGAGCTCTGCTGCCGCTGGCTCAGCTGGCTTAGCACCAAGGAGGGCTCTGGTTGCATCTTAAACTCCCCTGGAGGGTGTACAATAGAAAGAGGAGAAAACAGAATTTACTGGGCGTTTCAGCGGTTTTGTAACAGTGAAAAAGGGCAGGAGACAGATAAAGTAACTATTAATGCATGTGCAAGTGTACCTCTAAAATTTAAAAAACCTAAAAACAGATGCACAAGAGAAACAACCTGATACGTACGACTAAACTGGGAGGGCAGTGAGGCAGAGCTCTGTGTTCCAGAAGGTTTGATGTCCCAAGAAGATGAGGCAACAGATATCCCTGTACCTGCCAGTGCACCTACAGGACTGCAGTTAGCCCCTGTACTGGGAGGCTGGGAGGTAAGCTGCCCAAGACCTGGTCCCTTCAGTTGCTCCAGTATCTGTTGTCCAGCGGTCTGCCCAAGCTTAGGACCACCCAGCTCCCCAAATCCAGAACCCAAGACTGAGGACTGCCACAGGCACAAACAAACTCCAAGAATTCAATCCCTAACATCTCAAGTCTAATTAACAAACAGTTTCAATAACCAACAATAAGACAGATATTAAACATTTCACAGACCCAGATTAAGTCTAAGCCTAGACTAAAGCTTGGTGACTCGTCACCAGCACATCTATTAATCCGAGAAACAGCCCAATACATAGGGAACTATCTGTTTAGGCTATTTAAAGACTTGAACCATGCTTGTTGTCAAAGTCTTACCAGGGTGGCATGTGCGTAGCTGGGAGTGCCGGTAGTGGTGCCTCCGTTGCGTGTGGGCTGGTGGTGGGAGTTTGTGAAGACTAAGCTGTGGCCAAGTCCTTGCGAGGAGGCCGGCTTCATATTCCCCAATTCCTCTCTGCCAGCAGGCTTCTGCAGCAGAGATGCCAGGTCCAGACTACATAGGACAACACAGAAAAGCAAGTGTCACTTCAGTAGACATGTCGATTATACAAATGAACCTTAAAACGGTAAAAACAATATTTACTACATGATAGGTCCAACACGTCAAAGTGTACTACCTTTGACCAGGTGTGATATGGTTCTCAACCGGAGGTGCACATGAGGAGGTGAACACTTTTGTCTCAGATAGCTGCATGGGAAAAATATAAGACTACAATAAACAACAAGATCTTGACTACAAAACACGCGATTGACAGCTGCAAATTTATGCGCATACAGGGGTCCTCAAGGTGCAACGGAGATCCCTTCCTACTACAGTGATGTTAACCAGATTTTGGTGTCGAAACACCGTAGCCCAAGTCTATAACCTATCATAACCTATCCTAACGGAGTGGTAAATTCATAATCTAGAACATAAACACACAACTTCACAGAAAAAGGAAAAAGGACAAATATACTGTACACTGTACTGTAGACACATAAAAAAAAAAAAAGAAAGAAACGAGTGTAAAAAAAATTCATTCAGAAGCCATGATAAAGGCCAAAAAGTCACCAAACAAAGCAACACAAACGGGACACTTGCAATTAGATAAACGTCCCACATTCTGCATATTATTCTGCGCCACTAAACTACTTCCGTCACATTCACGGCATTTATCAGACACTTTTATCCAAAGCGACTTCCATTCCACAACTACAGGCGACCGGTCTCCCGGGAGGAACTTAGGGTTAAGGGTCTTGCTCAGGGACCCAGTGGTGGTGCTGAAGGTAGGATTCAAACCCATGACCTCTTGTTCCCGAGGCAAGTGTCATCCCCACTGAGCTACCTCCACATGAGCATCGTAAACTCGAAACATTGTATGTCAAGAGTCTCGTACCTTGAAGACTGCCTGTACTTTAATTAAAAAAGGCAGCTTATAAACTGCTTGACTTACGCTCACATCCTCATTCCAGTCTTCAGCCGCCCACTCTTCTAGAGTGTTCCGCCATGCCACTGTACAGTAAAAAAGACAGACAATGGTGAAAAAAAACACTGCAGGACACTGTGTGCTTATTCCTCCTGGTGTATCTGGATGTGCTTCACTTCTTCACCTGTTCCGTCTGTGGTCTCGTTGGCCCCAGATTCCCATACATCAGCATGCGAATTGGTCGTGCCACTCTCTGTGGTGTAGTCCGCTGGGTTAAAGGTCCTACAGATGGGACATGGAAAAACAGATGTCCTAGTTTAGTATTTTTGCCTCACTTGAAACAGTTAATACCAATAATCTTTATTGTATAGATTAAGACATTTGTCACTTCATACATAAAGCTGCAAATCACTGAAATTCTACACTGATCTAAACTGATCTCAGTTTTAGTACATGGTATGACATTTTAACAATTTCACTGGTTGATCTGATGAGTAAACTGTTCTCACCTTCGCAGAAAAGACGGACTTAATGGCATTTCTTCTTATTATATCTATTCTTCTTGTCTCGCACATGCTTTCTGTATGCATGTACAAATGGTGCAGTACCGATTGTGGGCTATGTTGGTATGGCATTTTGTTTGTGTATGCTTATGCTTTCTAGAAAAAGGGCGTGGAGACTCAAAGCACACGTTGTAGGTAGTGGAAATTTTTTTCCTACTTTTGAGAATTAATCCTTTTACAGTATTACAAATTCAACACAGATTTAAACTCCAATTCTATTACAAGCAGTAAAGCCTGCTTCTGCTAAAGCACCATTACTGCAACATTTTGATTTACACCAGCTGTAACTGTGAGTGTCATTTTAAAGCGCTCATTTGATATGTGGCAAGTTGAATGAAAGAGTTGAAAATGAGTTGAGGTGTAAGATGTGCTGATAAATGTAGGCCAAATTCATCTTACCCCATTCCTTGTGCTGTAAACCTGCTGGTCCCTGGTGCACGACCCCTTCCTCTGCCTCCAGACACTGCATGCACACAACAAAATGAGTACACAAAACTGACCAAGAGAGGACAAAGTTAGGGTGTAAGTGCATGTACATTTGCCTCTCCCCCTGCGGCCACGGTCAACTCCTCTCTCCACAGGTGTCGAGTCCACTCCATTCTCCTCAGCCCTCGCTGGCAACCAAAAATGTATGCAAACACAAAAATACAAAAATATAATCTTTGCATACATTTTACATTTAAAAAAACTGTATTTAAATAATGGATGATTATCAGTGGAAGCAAACAGACGAGCGTTTGTTAGCCAATTAAGCTTGTGGCTACGCATTCCAAAAAATACCATTTCACACCCTTCATGAAACTTAAGCTTTCACATTGTGTGTCAATATCTAGCCATTTCCACATCTAATTTAGACCAATCAGCATCCACTGACTAACCACAACAAAAAGTACAACGCATGACAAAAGAAATGCTGAATACCAGTGATAGACATAAAAGCAAAACTGACAAAAGACACTGCTAATGGCAAAGAATTTTGTTCAAAGAACATGTCTTCACCCGTGTATCCAACTGAAACAGTTGCTCTCAGATCAGACCTCAGTAAAAAAAACAACGTACAAGTTCGTTTGTTTGAGACTTTAGTTTTCAGTTTAGTCTCTCAGCAGACGTTTTCACTAAACATTACAGTTCCTCTCAGAAATCAAGGTTCTTCTTACCCGGCCTATTGCGGATAACCCCTCTGCCTCTACGGTTTGTTCCACCACGTGCTTTGCTGCTCTCTTTCTCACTTCTCTTCTCCCGATTCTCCTTGTTCTCCTTGCTCTCTGAAGAAATGCTCTCCTTTCCTAAGCTCTTCTTCTTCCCCACTGTTTCCCAAGAGGTCTAAATAGAGGGGGGGGAATGTTTATTAATCGGGAAAGCCGTAAAGGATTTTCACTCATAGATGTTGCACACTTTGTACCCTCACCCTAAGTGAATTAGGTAGGGTACGACAGCATGCCACAAGTACTTCCACGAAAACTGCTGCAACAGTTGTAAGCATAATTGTGAACATCCCCAGTCAAGTTCTTTTATTTTCTTTCATTTATTAACAGAAAACAAAATCAATATGGCACATTTTAGTACACAGTTTTTACTGATTTGCTGAATGGAATTAACATGTTAAAATCAACAAATAAATAGCAACTGCACTGGAACATGTTCTCTGCAGAGGATGTGTATTTTCATATATATATATATATATATATATATAAATTAAAGAAAGCAGCCAGAGACACATAAAACTGCAACTCAGACTCTAAACCAATAGGCTCATTTTAGTCATAACATTCCACCATGATTTCCTTGTCCTTTAAACAGCCTATTCTGTATGAGTCAAAATAAAAATATTTAGCTAATCATGTAGTTTCATAGCAAACATGCTCAGTGGTAACTATGGAGGACATTAAACAGATCAAGAACACAGCAGGCAGAGGCAGATCAGAATCACTTTCCTAGAATCACTACCACATAACTGTAAGCACAGGTGTCTCAAATTTCACTATGCCTTACACATCACAGTGTCTGCTGATGAAGCAAATGAGTGCCAGTGTAGTAAGAGCTAGTTCCAAAAGCAATCAGCCAGTATACTGGGCAGTTAATTATACAGAGCTACAAAAAAATACTCGCATATCAAATATAATCGACAAAAGAAGTATTTAAACAATTGTTTAAATCTTTTACAGTGCCGCCACAAAAAGGTGTTCATTTTAAGCTATGAAATTTAAAACCCCTTTATTAAACTAGTGCAGCAAATATAAGTGTGGTCAGTTTGAAACTCACTGTATCAGAAGGGCCCTCCAGAAGAAAGTTGATGGCTCTGTTGACATCCTCGTTGCAGTCATGGAGAGCAACCATGCACTCATCCTGGTTTTTCCCTGTCACCTCCATGAGCTAAAACAACAAGACACACAAGACACATAGTCTTGAGATGTCTGTACATCTCCATTAATTATGTAGATGAGGACAATTTTATTGATAATTCATTGTGCTACTCAGAACTTGTCTCACCTGGTTGACTTTGTCTTCAAAATCTGCATCATTCTTGTCATAGATCATTTGAGCAAGTCGGATCTGTTCAGCAGTAGCCTGTGAAAGGTACATGAGAAGAAGGATGGCAAAATCAAACGAGAAACAGCAAAAAATCTCTTAGCTAGGCAACCAAGACTACCTGGGCTTCCAAACAGACAATCTTTGATATTTTTCTAATGTTAAACAAAGTTGAGCTAATGTTCTCTGAAAATTGGTTCATAAAATACACAGATCAGAGAGACAGAGTATTTTTATATCAGGAAATATGTCCATGCGCACCTGAAGCTGTTTCTGTGGCTGTGTGGTCTGTGTGGTTGTGGGCAGCACTTTGTCCCGAGTGCCCCGGGCTCGGTCGCTGCCCAGTGAGGTCATCATATACAGTATATACAAAACAATGTATGTACAAAATAGAAAAATCTGAAAAACATACAAAAAGGTAGTTTAACAAAGAGCTAATTGTCTGTATAAGCAAGACATAATGCTGATAAACCTTTTCCAAAAGTTTGAGATTAAAATTTGCATTAGTAAAGTGGTTTCTCAGTATGAAAAAAATACCTGGCGTGCATGTTTGACTGTTTTTCTGAGTACAACCACATCATTGTAAATTTTACCCAGACTGCAAGCATATTTCCAAAGAGAAGACATACTTTTTTATACTATACATCTATCTTTTACACATTTAAAAACTTTTTTCACAACATCTAGTAAATTCACCATAGATATAGTTAATGTATTATTGAAGGTTTTAAACGCAAAACGTCCACAATGTGGCCTCTACAAGGCTGTAAGTTTTCAAACTCTCAAACACAGGCACAATGGGCCGTATCAGATTCCTCCCCTCCAAAATACAGTTGCGCAAGATTGAGCAAGCCCCAGTCCTCCAGGAACATTTATAAGATGTATATACATAAACACACACAGACAGGCTTATCACTTGCCCGGCTTAAACTGAGACCAAGCGAGACTGAAGTGGTGTCCACTTACACATCACTGTAACCCTCCCTGTCCTAATAACACTCCACACAACCACTCCTTCACTAAAAGTAAACCTTGTGGGACTGCAAGCAGAGTTGTGAGAAAACCCCTTAACTCACACTCCATTGAAAAATATGACCATATGTTAATCCAAAAAAAGGGCTCACAATTATTGTGGTAAGGAACAAAAAGCATTATTATGAAAAAGGAAGTATGTTAATTTTCTACATTTTTGCACGATAAAACAGTAAACTTTCAGTGTGGTTTGACGTGAAAGGAACCATTGTAGAAAAACTTGCTGAGTCAGAATTGTTCACAAATGTGGTAATAGGAGCCAGACATCTGTAGTGTTTAATGTCTCTAAAAGCTACCTCACATGAAGTAATTACACAATTACAGTGGATATACAGCACTTGACAGCTGATACATTTAAAGCAGTTTTGACCTAAAATGTAATTTTTGTGTTAGAGCAGATCATGCACCATGATTTATGCCAACAGTACCTTATGAATCTATGTTCCTCCACAATTTACTATATGAAAGAACATACCGTCTTAACGTACTTTTGGCTTAAATGTTCATTCACACTGTAATTTCAATAGTTTACTGTCAAATTTATATTTGAAAATCAACATATACTATATGGACCAAAACACTGCGGCACCTGACCATTACACCAACAGGTACTTTACTTGACATTGCATTCAAACGCATAGACTTTGATATGAGGTGGTCTCCCTTTGCAGCTGTTACAGCTTCCTTTCTTCTTGGAAAGCTAATGACAATCAAAAGACTTGTATTTTTTTTAAGTTACTAAAATGTCTTACAGTAAAGAAACCTACAATGACAGTAAGTTTCTCTTCAATGCCCCATTTCAATCAGACCACTCTGAAGGACTGTTTACAGCTCAACAACTGAACGACTGGTGAAACTGTACACAGAATTTGTTTTCCAGTACGATAAGCACAAAGTCATGCCTGTTGTCCTTCATACAACTGAAACCACGCTTTTACTACCATTGCCAAAACAGATGGTCTGTCCAAAGAAACACTGGATTAAGCTTAACAAAAAAAAAAAAAAACTAACACCAAACGGTGTAGAAAAACTTGTGGCATTATTTTCACAACTGTCAAAAATAAAGCTAAACCTGCAGTGGGGGTCAACATTTCCCCACAAAGCACAGATGGTGTTTACAGCTTTGGTTTTATAAACACTTAACAAATTGGACCAAAGACAGTCCAAAAAATAACATTTACAATGACAGCCGAAGGTGTAAAGCACGTCTGAAATTTTCATTAATACTTTTTAAAACACCACATTTCTGCCAGAAAAACATCCAGGCACATTGTGTAATTATACTGCAGCTAAACTGACCATTTCCAGAGTGTGTAATCTCTAAGATACGCCTGTTTTGTGGACACCTAATGGGAGTAATTCTACTACTAATTCTAC
>JBBPDB010000023.1:8915737-8925891 GCA_037974465.1 Brachypetersius altus | reverse complement strand
GGAAAATCAAAGAAGGAGAAGAAAACAGGCAGTAAGTCATTGATCTGTTCGTGCACGTATAACAACAATGGCATCTGATCAAAACACAGAGTAAATCAGTAGGATCACACGTCTGTGATCACACGTCTGCGCTTTGTTTCCCGGCAGACCGAAAATAAACGCGACACTCGCGTCCCCCGGAAATGCAATAAAATTCAACCATTCAGATGACGACTTCGAGATTCCTGAAGTGTTTCCAGTTAAGCGTACCATATGCATCAGACATTTAGCCAACGTTCCGTGGGCGTGAGGTCTGAGGCTGAGACTAGCAACTTCCAAACCTCCCGCCTCTGAGTACAGCAAGGAATGCGTCAAAGGGCAGCAGCTAATCAGCAGCAAGAAGAAATAAATAGCATTCTCGGATTGTCTACATTCAAACCTCAACCCTTATTACACAGTATTTCACCATCCCAAGACGTGCGTTCTTTGTTTTTCTCTCCAAAGTAACAAAAAAATGTTATTTTTCATATGTGGCTGAATTTACTTAATTTAACACTTAAACCTATTAAAATGTATGTATTGCCCCACAAATTGCCCTCCTCCGCCATTCCCCCCGTCCTTGTGCAGGGTTTATGTTTGGGCGGGGTGCTTAGCAACCCAGCATGAGGATGAGGGGGCGTGGCAGATGAGGCATGGACGTCACAAAATTGCGTGACTATAATCTGCGTGAGTGTGGGGTTTAAGCAAAAACAATTAGTTCGGTTCTCAGAAAAAAAATTCGCGTTGGATTGAGACTGCTGATCCGCGTTAAACTACAATAACTACACTTCTCGTATCCATGAAAGACATCCAGATGGTTACAGTGCTGGACCCTTATTATTGGAGCAAATGAAAATAATCATCACCAGCTTAAATATCAACATTAATTTCTGAATTAATGGGGTTTAATCAACATTACTAACCAAATGTCTCATCACAGATGTTAATCGCAGTCTAATCGCAGCTCTTTTCGTGTTATCCACGGCCAACCTGGAAAACTCTTTATTTAAATAAAAATATATTTTAAAGCTGTGTTTGTGACAGACATTTTAGTCTAATTGAGACCTGTTTAACTGAGACTCCGATTTAATATAGGAAACTATAAACAATTCTTTAGCTAGCAGAGTATGCTAACAGGCTACTATTTTGGTTCGCAGGCGTAACCTCGTTAAGCTTCTTGAATTGGCTCGATTCGGATATTAACCACTTATCAAAGCAGGTTTAACATAGTTTGGGTTTATTGTGTGCAAGGGAACGAGTTTTATCCTGAACTATGAGGTCGTGTTAGCGTGTTAGCTCTGAAGCTAGGCTAGGTTAGCGAGGCTCGGATCTGAACCTACCTGTTGTTCCTTGAGGTCCCCCGCCTTCCTTTTCCTGCTAACTGTTTTTCTCGCCATAATCCGACACACAGAGGTCCCTCACCCACATGGAGGGCAGATACGCTGGCAGTGTCGCCGGGAGGTTGATCATAAAACGTCGCTACGCTGGTTCAGGCGGCTAGCCCGCAGCCAGAGCTCCGTCCGGGCGGTGCGTGCTGATCTGGGTCTGGAACCACGGACAAATAAACCTCTGCGATAGCTCTGGAAAGCTGTTTGTGTCCTCGAGCAGGCAGTTGTAACTCTCCTCCCTCCCCTGTGGGTCTCTTCTTGTCGTCCTCCTCTCTCTGTCTCTTCTTTCTTATCCAGAAAACGCGTCACCAACGGCGGGCGCAGCCGCACTCAACTCAAACAAAAACACCAAAGGAGTCGGTTCATTGAACCGATTCTTTAGGATTCAACTCAGTTAATGTTATTTTTAAAAATAGTTACAAGTATGAAACTTCCTGTGTTTGGCTTAATAAGGGTAATCAACCAATACAATAAAAATGATAATTTCACACGTGTGCACCCCTCCCATCCCCGCATGCTTATATTACATAGATACTATTCGGAGCAGTCAAAGTGGAGGTTACAGAGATCATATATGTGTAAAATACAGCTGTGAGCTGTCCAGCTCGCTTTCTCTATCTCTATCTCTCTCTCTCTCTCTCTCTCTCTCTCGAAGGGCATTGTCCTTGATAAAGCACTAAATAAAACGAAAAAAAAATTTATAATAAACAATGTCATGTAAAACTCTTATATTTTCTATGTAGGTCTTTCCAATATACATTAAAAATGAAAAACATTGAACCTCATTGAAACATGATCTGTGAGAGGTAAAGAACACCATTACATTAAATATCAATTGAAATGGCAAGCAATGGAGTTAATAACGATATATAAACAATGCTTATTGGGGTTTTTTGGTTTCTGACACTTTTCCGCAGGGCAAATTGATCCAGGAACATTATTGGTGGTCCTGAAAAACGAACATAACAGAAGGGTTAATGAATATTGCCAAGAAGTCCAGAGGGTTTAATCTCAGTCCAGGTAATTGAGGCTTAGTGCACAGTGGCTCTTGTTACCAACATCTTTCAAACCATGACATAGCACGGAGTATGCCACTCCTACTCAGAAGAGCTTCATGGATCAGGACAGGAGTGCTGAATGGGAATCTGTTCCTGTCTGTAAGATCTTAGTAAAAATAGAGAAATCTGATGCTAGATCAAAACTGTAACCCTCAGGCGATTCATGAATACAGTCCCAAGACTATGCTTAATTATTGCCTGGGAAAGCAACTCCACTGGCCTGTTCCCTAGACATGGATTATGTGAAAATACACATTTTAGAGTAAATTTGCAGTAAAATTACAATTTCATTTCTAAACTCTCATTTCAAATGGATAAGTCTGGGAAAGGCCACAAGTATTGTTGCCCACAAGTATACTCCAGTATTAAATACTGAATTCTAATAGCTGGTTTCCCTGACAGGGACTAAAGCTATTCATGGACTATATTTCCTTGTAAGTGGAGAATCTCGCTCAAAATCCAGTGTAGTACAATACTGGGCTTAACCAGTCATCTGTACTTATAAAACATGTTTAAGAAACAATAGGCATCAATACAATAATCTAAAATAAGACAATCTGAACAAATATAAAGGGGGGAAAAAAGGCAGTCTTTTGGGGTTGAAACAGTGTCATAGACAGAAGGAACTCTATACATGTTATTTAGATATTAATGCTTATTGGAATGCAGCCATAGTCAGGGTGTAATATGGATATTATTATCAGTCTTTTTGACAATAATTGGTAAAAGTCAGTTGTTGTTAATTGAGTAGTTTGGCATACACTACTGTTAAAACTGTAAACACTTTTTTATGACCATAATAGCCCATTTGTGAAGACTCAGCAAAACATCAGTTTTAACTAATCTTTAGAAGAAAAAATTAAAAGATGAAAACATTATTTACAGTCATTCAAAGAGGTTTGATATAAAATGTGACATTCTAGAGAATCTAACATAGTCAGAATTGTTCACAGTGGTGGTGACAGGAACCAGACGTGATGAAAGTCAGTAGCTGATGTTGTTCTATGATACATGTTAAAGAGGTATCTTCAGGTATTTTCTTTTCAGATGTACTACTATATTATCATTATCAACATTAAACACAAAAAAACAAACAATTAATTGATTGTTTTGAATAGTAAATCAAAAAAAGCAATTTTTGTGGTGTAGACACTATGACCCTTGGTTCCATTCATCACAACTGTAAACAAATCTAGGCTGACAAGTTCCTCTACATGAACTCAAAAATTAAATTTAGCTGAAATTTGAGAAAGCGACAGAAATGCTAGATGTATCCAGAATAATGAACAAATGTGCAGATGGTTCTATAAGGATTAAGCATGTTGTATAACATGCTGTATTATATGCATTTCATACACTAACATCAATAACTAATAATCAAACAATATCCATAGTTACTTATCCATTGGTGGACTGGCTATGCATTTTTTTATCTAACCCCCAACTTTGATATGAGCTCCTAAATCCATATTCAGTACACAGAAGCTGTTCCCCTTGGCGACCATCCAGAATACTAAAAAGATTTTAGTGACTTTATTGCTTTCATTACAAGTCTGTCCATGAAAAAGGACAGAACATGTTGTGCTAACAGCTATTCCAAGCACAATTTGCTGGTTTGTTTATTCCACGCAGATATATTTCAGTCACCAACAACTGTGACAGCCACATTCTTTCCAAAAGAAGAATTTTAATCATACTGAACTGCCAAAATGATTTAGGAACATTTTAAATCACATTTCAAGGGTGACACACTTAAACCAGAGGCTCCTTTGCTGGGCACAACGTGATCCTGATCAATGGGGAATGATTTCCAAAGTGAAACATTAACATCATAAAATACTAAGGACAGGTTAAAAATCCACCCTAAGAAACATAATCCAGTTTTAGGAACTGACTGTTTTCCATGTGCTTTCTTGCACGAATTCAGACATGACCAGCTGGACACTTCCATCAAACCTTCAATAAAATTTCTTCCAAACAGAGCATCTTTTCCAACTTATCTCTTGGCTTTTGCACCTGACTATCTCCAATGGTTTGAAATACCAATACCATAATCACTAAAAGCAGCAGAAGCACCCTGTAACTTCCATCTAGAAATCACTTCCAAAAACATTAAGCACCAGCGCATTAAAAACAAAAAGACTGCGTTTCCCAAATTAAGCCAGAACTAGATGATGTTTGAGAACCTAGAAAGGAAGATGATGTTCAAGAATTTTCAACAGGCCAGCATTCACACCTCAAAGATGGGAACATTTCAACCTGCCATCCGGACTCAATTAATGATTATGATTTGTGAATCAGTACTTGCACAGTGCCAAAAAGTGCTCAACACTGTACGTTCATACAGTAACACTGTACGAATGTTTGCTTCTATTGTGGTGTGTATTTAGAAGCCACTTTCTTTCATGCGATTTAAAGAATGTCATGGAAGTATCCGGCTGCTAAGCTGATTACAATATAAGCCTCAAACAAAATGGCCCAAAATGGTGAAACAAGTACTGGCCCAGCACCATGAATGCGAGGCACATGTCAACAGACCAACTAACTGAGCCATAAGAAAAGTGATCAGTGTGTTAAACAATAGAATCACAAGGGAGAACGTGTGATTATGTGTGGGACACAGTAGTTTTGCATTTTAGCTCAGTTTTTGAAAAACATCCCAATCAGGAAATACAAATAAATGCATGTTTCTTGTACCCATCACGGCTTAACATGCCTCTAGATCTAAACATATTGCAGGAGTTCACTGTCCCATCTCTTGATCGGCCTTTTTCAAAACAATTCTGCAACTTTTCTGTGTCTTCAAAGACCCATCATTGCAAGCATTTCCAGACACTTGTCACATCCACTGGCTAATAATTAAGAATGACTAATGATTAAGTCTTTATTATAGATTGAATGTGTCAGTGTATCCTTGAACAAATTTAAATAAGTTTATATTAATATATGTGATTCGGGGTGCCTCTGCAGTGTCCACATGTGCCTGACATTTGCATTAAAATGCTTTGACATGTAACTATTGCATTTCCAGGGACACTTCAGCTTTTCTTTTCAATATAAACATGCTGTCCATTCCAGTGCAAAAGCCAACCAGGCATCAGCTGCAGGTTTCCTTTCTTGTATTTGTTGTCCTCAGCATTAACTGTGGTATGAATTAGTCCTTTTAATCACTCAAGCTCCTATATCAGGACTTTCTTTGTCCTACAGAGGACAAAGAAACAGAATCTCTAAAATGACAAATATAGTCAAAATGCTTTTGTCTGTTAAACAGCTGAACAAAAGAACATATGATTAAACGAACAAACAAAAACAGCAGAGACAGATCAAAGAAAATAAAGCCAGTCAGTAGCAGGAACAGAGAGGGCACTTCTTTGAGTTCTCTGTTCAGACATGGTATGTGCATATGTATGAGTGAGTGTATGTATATTTTAAGTTCTCATCAGTTTTGAAAGCCTGCGCCCATGAGCGAGAGATGGCAGCGGTGTAGCTACGTCCGAGTCCGCATCCTGTGGAACCGGGCTCCCTTTGGGCTCCTCTTATTTCCATCTCTTCAGCACTACACAACATCCGTAAGTTCCGTCTGTAGCAACGGTGATGGAGAAATAAGTCAGTGCTGCTTCACTGATGTGAGCTCTTACCCACAACCACTCTAAGATCACTTAACAGGGTCATAGCTGAGGCAGAATGAAGGTGACGCTGCATGGGCTAATCAAACCCTACCTCAAAGGGCTTATTAATATTTTCAAGGGGTCCACATTTATCTAGCCTGTCTGAGCCACCCCCGGCCTACAGCCCCACCTTCACTTCCTTCACATGCTCTCACCCCCGCACACTATTTCACTCTCACTCTGTGGTCGCAGTGTTGTGGGGCAAGGAAAGGGTGACTCTATAAGGAGTCTCTGCTCTAGTTCAGCTAGCAGCAGCACGAGCCATCAGGTCCTCCAGAGCCTTGTCCTGATCATTATTGTGCACTATCAGAACCTCTTTAATGGCAGCTCTCTCAAAGCCCATCTCACCAAATCTAGACATTAGCTGCAGAAACTGCAGAGCCTGTAAGATGAAAGAGACAAACATTAAATCTAAATTTATATATATCACATCACTACTGTGGCATATTTGTTCACTCTCTATAAGCAGTAAGACAAATGACGCCAAAGCCAACCAGATAAAGTACAGGAAGCCTTTGTTTTTACATTAGAGAGGACTTTCACATAAAACTTGTAATAGCAGGCAAACCTTTTCCTCAGAGCACTGGTACATTTCCAAACACTCTTCCACAGCAGTTGCATCAAAGCCTCTTTCACACAGTCGACTGTGGACAAAAAGGTACTCCAGAACCTGTAGATCAAGTCAAAAGGACAAAACCTTTAGAGAACAAAGTGCACCAGTAGCTAAATTAAAAGGCTTTGTTCTCTCTTGTACTGAACATCTGTTTTTTCCTGCAAGTTATTCATACCCTTGTTCCTGTCTATACCAGAGCTATACAAAAGCCAAATGAGTAAAAACCAACCTGTTCAACATTTTGCCCTTGCCTCTGCATGGCTTTGAGAACACCCTCATAAGAGTAGCCCATGCCCACAATGGTCTCCACACACTGCCGCTCGCTGGGAGAGAGGCTGCGCAGTGCTCCACTAGCTGGTGTTGTGTAGGAAGGAGGGCCAGCTGCAGGGACAGGGTTGGACTGTAAGGCAAGACAAACCATTGTTAAAGGGACAGGGACATATATACAGAATGTTCAGCATAGTTTGATGACACATGGCTTCTGCAATACAGCAGGGGTATCAGTAAATCATACTGGAATCTGGCCTACCAGAACCAAAACTAATGAGCTATGGTCTAGGGCAGGGTAAGCATATTCGGGGGCTGCATGTGTTATCTAGTACCTGCTTTGGTGTTCCATTTTGGGCATTGCCTGGAAGTTCTCCAGGTATAGATGAATTAGTATGTGTTGTTGAGCTCAGCAGCATTGGTGGTGTACCATTAGGTAGGCTGCGTGGTGGAGCTGCTGTATACAGGTTAAGGGGAAACTCTGAGGGGGAATCTCCTGGGTCAGATAGCTTAGGAAAAGTCAGAGAGCGAATGTTGCAGGGTCGTTCAGCATCTATTTGGCCACCAGATCTCTCCAAGTCCAGCAGCCCAACCAGCCCATTGGGTTTATGGAAAAGGACTGATTTGTCCTGTAGAGGTGGGGTGTTGTTCTGTGAGGGAGGGCAAGGTTCCGGAACAGGGGCTTCAGGGGCTGAGATTGTTGACTGTGGTTGGCTCTGGAGGATGCTGCGCAGTTCCTCTTTATCATCCAGAGTTTTGAGCTCCAACTTGTCAAAAGGGTCCTCCTCTCGCTCAAAGTCCGCCAGGTTCAGGCTCTGAGGGGCAGGGTTGTTGGATGCTGGTTGTGCTGGTCCGAAGCTCGGGGCAGGGAGAGGGGTCAGGATGGCATTATGCCGGAGGCCAGCCAAGACAGGATTCAATGCCGGTGGGAGAAGTTCCTGTTCCTCGGTAGGATGTGCTTTCATCCCACCAGCCAATCCAGCATCAGCATCCTGTGAGGCAGGCTGTCTGTCGTTCTCAGATTCCACCTGCCTTGACTCAGCTGACTGAGCCCCATTAGCTCGTGCCTTGGCTAGGTCCTCTCCCCAGCGAACACTCCGTTTCTCCAAAGAGAAGTCATACTACGAGAAAGACAATACACAATGAAGTCTGTCAAAAAATGGCAACACATTTTAGGAATTAGAATTTTTAGCCAAGTAATCCGCTCAAGGTGTCACTGATTTTCATGATAATTTTTTCTTTTTACCACAAATGATACTAAGTGGACTGACCTTCATCTCTGACAGCAAAGAATGACAGTCGGGCAAACAGAAGCCAATAGGAAGACCCACTTTTGCTGGGCAGCGAAACTTCTCATTGAGCTTAAAAGGAACATCATCAAGATAGCTGATGGGTCCTAAATACAAGGGTTAAGAAGAGACAGTCAGGAGAATAGAGATCAATAGCCATGATGTCAAAGTGAGCACGTCAGATGAAATGACAGATGACCAGGTGACTCACCATTGTTGTGGATATCCGATCCAGACTTCCTCGCAGCCATTTAGAGTATCTAAACAAAAAGAAGGACACAGATGATCCTTTCACTGTGTGCGCATTTGCATTATTTCTCCCACTGAACACTCACAGTATAAGAGCTGAGCTGCGAGTTGAACTGCTATGGACAAAAAAAAATTAATTCCAGTATCAACCTGTCTATGTGACCTTAAACCAAATAGCCCTGAACATGAATTCACCCCGAAAAATGCATAAGTCAAACATCACATCAGTGACTAGTGGGCGGGAGCAAATGCTTTTATAAAAACCCAAAATGATTCTTAGATGGCATTTTACATCAAAACAAAACACCATGTTCTAAAAAAGGCAAGATAAAACCAGCTCTACTGTCCAACTAGAAGTTGAGACAAGTGAAAGAGACCATTCTGTCACACAGGAACACATCACAACACACGGTGTGTACCGCACGAAATTCTTCCTCTGCATTTAACCCATTCACCAAGTGAAGCAGCAGTGGGGACGGTACCTCAGAGGTCTTGGGAATCGAACGCACGACTTCCTGATTGCAGGGTGAACGTCCAAACCACTATGCTACCAGCTGCCCAAGGGCAAGTTCCCTGCATACTTAAGACCACAGAAAAATAGGATATTCACAGCTTTCACAACGAATAAAGCCCCCGACCTAAATCCATCCAACACCGTTGGGGTGAATTGGAACGGAGAATGCGAGCCAGGCATTTCTGTCCAACATCAGGTCCTGACCTCATGACTAAAAATGAATGGATACAAATCTAAGTCTATGTATCTGAATGCAAGGTAATCGAAATCCTTGTTGGTGGAATGGGAAGGCTTCCCAATAATTTTGTCCAAACACAATTTAGCTCAACCCCTAAATAAGGCCAGATAAGACCAGTTTTGCTGCGTAACAAGAAGCTAAGACAAACGGCACGTTTCTTTAGGAACACAAAAAACAAAATATTCACAACTTTCAGGACCAATAAAGAGAAGAGAATGTATGATGTGACTCCTAGTCCACACAAGAGGCCAGATCAGCTGCCTGAGCCAGCCAAGCTGGTTCGACCTGTTCACTTCACAGCCACTCATCGGCTCTTGATCCTGATCGACACATTACTGAAAGCATGATGGAGTAGTGTAGGGAGATTTCGACCCTTACAGACAGCTGAACTGGGAAACTTTAGACATGAATCAAAGTCCAAAATCAGCTGCTAAGCTAAGCTAAGACTCCAGAACAGGCCTCTCAGAGAGCCACCGCCCCTGACACAAAAACATCCCTTTATATCTCTCATTTTTACCCAGATCCGCTTTGTTCAAATGCGCCAAAAACTCTCCTCACCCGTCTTCAAACACACACCGCCCGACCGACTCTCTGGACTGGGGATTTTTACTGAAAACCAAGCGTGTTTCCTGCTTCATCGCGAGTAGCCATCTTGGCGGAACGGCCTCCCCTCCTCTGGTTCCTGGGTGATGGACACGCCCATCTTAGACTGGCCCGTGCCATGACCAATCAGCGAAGTTCTTCGCGGTATGGGCGGAGATAGAACACCCCTCCCAATTTAAACAGAAAGCTTGAAGTGGACTAGAGCTGGGATACTCGGATCCTTTTTCGGATCCGACTCCCTCTGAGTCA
>JBBPDB010000023.1:8882842-8895703 GCA_037974465.1 Brachypetersius altus | reverse complement strand
TCATACATTCATTGCATCTTAGCATCAGGTTGCTTACTCACCCTTCTTCCTCATTCATTCACTTTCTGTCCCCTATACACACCCTCCTTCAGGCACACTCTCATCAGGTCTCTTGACTTCGTCATCTACTTCAAATTATATTAACCCATGGCTCTCGCTTTTCCTCATGCACTCATTTTCTAAATCACTTATGGGCTCATCAGTCTGTTTTAGCATACTTGCATTAACTGCATTTATTTCTCTTTTGCCCTGCCATTGTTTACTCATTCATACCTTCACTCCTCTCATCTTCACACTCGACTTCTACTTCTTCCCCTTAACCCATGACTCTGTTAACACTCTGTTAACACACGCAAACCCTTCTGTTTTTATCTGTTACATCCTAAACTCTACATTGTGTGAACATGACATGGTGAATCAACCAATAGAAATCAAAAAACTGTAAAAAAAAGTTTTTACATTAACTTACATTAAATGTGAGGATGCTTCTCCCTTCTCTTTCTCAGTAGGGAATCACCTATTTCCAGATTTGATTTTCAAAACTGAGGTCAGGAATCAGGTATCAAGTATTATGCAGAATGGATTAGTTTCTAGTGGGTTGTATTTTCTTACTTCATTATCTTTCTCCTCTTGCTAATACTCTCCCACAGGTGAGTTCATAAGGTGACTTTGGCCATAGTGCCCTTTTTGTCAATCACCAGCCCCCTACCCCTTTCCCAACTAGATGTGTGCGTGTTTAAAAAAAAACAATCAACAACAATTTAACAGCCATTCAAATAGTCTCTGAATGGCCCAGGTTAGGGAAGTGTGGATGGAGATGAAATTTTCAGAAACGTTATGGAGGTTTACAGGCTCCTCCAAATCACTCAGGAATTTTAAATATGGATATGCATGCTAGGAGACTAAATATGGTAAATAGCAGTGATTCGAAACTATTTCCCAAGTCAAAATCTGCATCGAAAGTCATAGAGAACTAAAACTATCAGACCACCACTGACTTTGAAAAACAGTAGTTAATTCTCAGGCCTGGAGGGAGAAAAACACTATCCTATCTGAATGGAAATCAAATCACTGAGCAGCACTTGTAAAAGAGTGAGTTAATCTCATGCAGACAGGGCTAAATAGATCTTGTTCAGTGCCTGCTGTGACCTTTTACAGGAAACCACAAACCCTAGAATGTATGAGCCAGATTTTTTATCATTGTAGGTGGTTTTCATGAGAAAACAGCTAACAGCTCTGAAGAGTGTGAGGGGCTTTTTGAAGGTTTCCTTACATTTCCTTTGTGATTCTATTAACAGCACGTTTGCCCCCAGTGCGTGTGGAGGAGTCCAGTTTCTCTCAGGACCTGCAGTGGCTTCTGGAGCGTGGGGTGCAGTTTGCTGATGTGGTTTTCTATGCTGGGGATTCTGGGAAGGAGCTGGGCTGGGCTCATGCGGCCGTGCTGTGTGCCGTCAGCCCGTACTTCAGGCAGCTGCTGGTAGGACGGCAGGCATGGGAGCGGCCGGTGTCACGCTGCGCCTGCAGGGAGAGAGACGGACCCCATTCGCTCCTCTCCACCTGGGACGGCGGTCTGGACGAGCTTCCCCGACCAGATGGGCACCTCCCTGGGCGCCTGAGCCGGCTTGTTGTGAAAGACCCGCTGCTGTGTTTATGCCTGTGGGAGACGCTGATGTTTCTCTACAGAGGTGAGTGCGTGCAGGTGCTCAAAATAGCAAAGCTGTGGAAAGCTTTTTTTTTTTTTTGAGTGTAAAGCTTATTTTAAAGCTGAGAATTTCATGGGTGATATGACAGTTGTCTCCAAGATTTTTTCATTCTGGGTAAAGTGAGCAGCATATTGTTGCTACATTTTCTATTGTCTTGATTGGACAGATGAATTCTTGAAGCCTGTACAGAACATAATTATTCATTAACTACGGTGAACTCTCTGTATTTAATGTGATAAACTGAATGGAAATCAGCTTTCAGTTCATCACATTAGATACCAAATAATAGCTATTTAAATTAATGCATGTATAGCACAATTTGCTGAAGTTAATCCAGCCGTTAATACAGTCTTTGCATCTCCAAGGGTTTTGTATGCTATAAAGAGCCATTTTGCTGGGAGCATGTTATTTAATGTAGTTTACCAAAAGGGAAATCAGCATTATTATAGTCTATTATAATCACATTAAAAACATACATATTCAATACACTAAATTGAAAGAGGAAGTCTTATTAAAGACATCATTATTAAAAGATGCATTATGAGAGACGTCATCAGCTTTTCTTGGTGGGGAGTCTTCACCACTTCTTGGTAAAAGTCCCATTTGCATGCCTACCTTATCTCCTGTGTTCTGTGCTTAGTTTTTGCTTTTGTGTTTGTATAGAGGGGCTTTTGGTGGGGATGCTCCATTAGGAGATCTGTTGACTGTGTTTGTTAATTTATAGCTCTCTGCATACATGTGGCTATTCTCCTGCAGCCTGCTTTACAGGGCCCCAGGGCTGCAGGGCTGATTAGCATGGTTTAGAGGAGAAGAGACAAAAACACAAACTTACTGTCAAGGATGGGGAGGGAGAGAGAGAAAGGAAGACAGAGACTGAGGAGGAGAAAGGGATAGAAAGAGAGTAAGAAGGATTTGGAGAGGAAGCCGAAGAAGGAAGGTCAAGGAGAAAGATGTGGAAAGACAAAGGAGGAAAATGGTAAGAGAAGGAGAATGGAGTGAGATGGTTAGAAGGAGAAGAGAGTAGGAAAGGGACAGAGAGGAGTGAGAGAGAGGAACTGCCAGGGATACACAAAGCAAAAGGTCTGAGACAGAATGAGGGAGATGAAAGAGGAAAAATAAGAGAGGAGGGGAAATGGAGAGAAAAAAGCAGATAGTTAGGGGGAGGAGGAATGATAGAAACACAAAAACAGAAGGGGAAAGACAAAGAGAGGGAGAAAAGAGAGAGAGAGGGTGAAAATAAGCAGAGGAGAGAAAGGGTGAAAGAGGGAAAAAGAAAGAGATGGAAAGAGGGAGAGCAGGACAGAAAGAGAGTGACTGAGGGAGAGGCAGTGTCAGGAGAGCGAGAGAGGAATGTGTCTGTATGTGGGATGTGTTGCGCCTGTAAATGTGTGGTGCTGAATGCATAATTGTGATTCTGTGCCTTTATTAGGTGTATGTGAGTGTGAAAATGCCTTTGGGCAGCTAGAAGCTAGAATTCAGGATTGCAGTTAAAAAACGTTAAAGACTGTCACTGTAGATCAGGAGTTCAAAGCTGCAAATGATTATGGATTGATTCGACTGCAGCTCATTTGGAGATTGAGACCGGGTTATATGGCCAGGGTGAATTGAATGGGCGCAATAGACATTCATCAGGATTAGGGCATGTGTGGCTCTAAGAAGGTGAGACTCATACCAATGAGATCATCCATCCTATAGTGATATATGGCGCTATTGTACAGAAACTTTCTCCATCTGTTACTCCAAGGGCACCCGGCCCATTAAAATGAAATGAAGCATTGAAACATACTAAGCAGTTTCATGCCACAGGGCAGTATTTATGAAGAAGACAGGCCAATATGTCTGTCAGCGGAATCTGAGATGGCAGAAATATGTCTGATAGCTCAGTTGTGCCACCTAAATAACAGTCTTATCAGCATGACAGCATGCCAGCAGAAATATTTTCCTTTCAGCATTGTCAGTGTCAGCTGGGCAGGCGGGCTGCATGGCTGACAAAACCTTGTTTCTCTGAAATGTGCATTTCATATGAGTAAGGAAAATCATATATAGCTTTAATTTAAATGTTATTAAATATTTTATTGTGAATCCTTTTGGGACATTTCTATCCATTTTTGGTTAATGTAACACAATTCAAAAGACACAGTGTTTTCAAATTAACTGAATTAATAATCAATTGATACACCATACTGAATTGGCACTAGGACAAATACTGGTTCAGAATTCACTGATCATAGTCATGGTTGTTAAATTACAGACGCACCAATCACTAATTGTTATGGCTAATCACAATTTCTGTGTAGCCAGATTGTTGGTCCCTTTTCAGGCCAAACTGAAATATTGAAGGGCTGTATGGAAGTTGGAAGTGACTTGCTATTTAGCTAAGTGCTATGATATTTGTGCTATTTTGGTACATCTGTGAAACAGTGCACTGACCCTGCCCCATGTTACTGACCTCACTGAGTGCATTGACTAATAGCTTATAAACATAGATTTTGCATTGACTTGAAGCTTAAATTTTTTTTTGTAAATGCCAGCTCTCATTACATTTATTTTGATTGATTTTATGTATTGTTTTTGTTTTTCTTTTCATAGTTAAAATGCATATAGAATAAAAAGCTCAAGCCAATCCAAACTGTGATGTATACACATTTTAAAGTCATGAACAAAAAAAAAAAAAAAACAGCACTTGGATAAGTGGTGGATACCCTGAAGTCAAGATTGGAATATCTATAGGCAGAGAAAGATTCTGATGAAGGTTTTTATGAGCTGCATACCGCTCTCGATTTTCACTTGTGAATTGATCTGATGTTTTATATGCATCGACTTCTGAGCAGCCAGCATGCAAAGCTGGGACTTATCTGGCAGTCATTTAGGCAAGTCATGCACGATGGCTTGTGTTTAATATACTCACGAATGAGTGCACTCATGTATGTGTGCGTGTGTCTTTCTACACAGGGACCTGGGAATGGGAGTACCTAGAGGAGGCTTTAACGGAGAAACTGAAGAACCCTTTAGCAGTGGCCCAGCTGATGGACAGGATACGCTCGTTCGTTGGAAGAGAGAAGGTAGCCATCTAAGCAGGCATGGGTTTGGTAACTATATAAATAGTTCTATTTGAAAACAATGACTGGGTGGATACTTGTTCAGTGCAAACCAACTTAGAAACCCGTCTAGTGGGTAGACTGGAAGTTGTCTTTATGCTTAGCTCGGATTGACACACGCACTCATCTGTTTGTGGCGCTGGTATAATAGGAATATTTTGAACAAAAAAACTGGAAAGGAAAACTGATTTTTTTCATAGAAATAGCTAATTAGTGCGGTGACATGTTCAGTGTCTGAGGTTTGCTTCTATAGTTTTGCACTGGAGCTCTGTTGCTATTGTGACTTGTAACTTATGAGCAATGGAAGCTTATAGATTCCACTCATTAGCATCACATAAACTGCACACCTAAATCATTACACATTTGCTAAGGTATATCAAAGACACACCAGTCATCCATTACATTAAAATCAGTCAAGGCTTGGACTGCATCAAGATGTTGGCCTCTCTGGATCAGATGTCCAGTCAAATTGAGAATTTGGAGGGCAGGTGAACACTTTTGACTCTTTGTACCGTTCTTCAAATCTCTCCACCATGGACCAGACAGACCAGCTTTCACTCCCATGTGTATCTTTAGCCTTGGGTGCTGGTGTCCTTGCGTGGACCACTTTTGGTATTGATTACTGTATACTGGGTCCACAAGACCTGCTGTTGCACTGATGCGGTCTTCTAGCCATAACAATATGGCCCTTGTTAAAGTCCTTCAATTAAGTGTCCCTTTTTCCTACTTTCAGTAAGTAAACATAAGGACTGACTGTTCACTTGCTGCCTGATTTATCCTTTGACAGCTGCCACTATAATAAGGCAGTCAGTGTTGTCCGCTTCAACTGACTGTAGTGTTATGGCTGATCTGTTTGTCCACTTCTTGTTACATTGAATGACACTGTTATGGATCAGCAGTGCCGACCCCTCCACCCCATAAAATGGAGATTTGTGCTTTGCTTAAAAATATATACATTTTATTAGGCTACCAAAAAAAAAAAACATGTCAAACCAGGCAGCACATATTCTAAACAAAGCTTTACCTCTTTTAAAATGTGGCTGGTATATTTAAGATATTTTAACATTTTCTTCTCAGACTTCTACAGGTTTGCTTCCAGAATGCCTTTGTGCCCTTCCTAGTTCGTGATTCCAGCCTGAGTGTCAAGCTGTTTATGTCATGCTGTAGAAATCACTGAGAAAAACACAAAATTGAAATTGCTCTTCATCTTGATGTTGTTGGAGGCAAGCATGTGTGTGATGTAAACAATGCTAACCGATTGGCCTTAATTAGCTACATAGCCTTGTATTAAACCTCAGACACCAGGTATATCTCTATTTTTGGGGTAAGTTATGTCATGAAAAATAGATTTTTACACCAAACCAGAGTTGCGCTTCATAGCTGCTTATGGCCAAAATGCCTTTACTGTGTGCAGGGCCCCAGGGACACACCCACGCCTCGTTCACATCAAGGCCCACAAACGCTGGGCAACCTCTTTAATTCTCCTCTCTACTCTGATGTCATTTTCATGGTGCAAGGCAAGTGTTTTCATAGATACATGTACATGCAAACATAAATATGCGTCTCTCGGTCATATGTGATGAGGGGGTGTGTAAATGTGTTGAGTGTATGGTTTCAGGGAGTGTGCTGCCTGCGCACAGAGCTGTGCTTGTAGCTCGCTGTGACGTTATGGCAGCCATGTTCAGTGGGAAGTACGCTGAGGCCCGGAGTCGAGTGGTGCCTATTCACGGCGTCTCCTCGGACACCTTCCTCGCATTTCTGGAGTATCTCTATACTGATACGTGCTGCCCAGGTGAGACCTCTGTGTACGCTTGTGTCACTCTCGCCTTAAATTAGTGTTATGGGATGCATCAGTACTTTCTTTGATACTACGTTCTTTTTAAATGAAATAATATTTGACATAGTATGTAAACATGTAGTGTGTACATTTCAAAACATACCGTGCACTCTATGCAGTCTATAAACAGATAATAAGCTGTAAAAAAGTAATTTTGAAGTCAGTGTCTTGTGACGTCAACAGCAACACATTAACACATACCCTCCTATATAGCCCACACCAGATTAGCTCCAGCTGTGATAAAGAATTTGGAAATACCAATTGCTGTTTATATTGTTTTGATTGGGCCAACATAAACAGTCCAGTATTGCTTTCTGTTAAAGGTTCATACATTTACTTACATTATAAAGTCCTGTAAATCCTACAAAATGAACAGTGACACATAATAAGGCTTATAGGCACAAAAACACTGTTTAAATTTAGAGCAGTTATGAGTGCTAAGCAGTGATACTACACTCATCAAGGTCACTTTTGGCATTGTGAAAACCCTTACATAGGTTAGTCGTAGATTGCTTTCTATAGAATAGCAATCCGTCAAAAATGAACTTTCCCTTTCCAAAGTAAATAAGGTGTCCTTGTACAGTAAATATTGTGCTTGTCCTGCTCCTGCAGTCACTGATAACTCGAGTCCTGGGGACCCACTTGCCTCACCTCTTACCCAACACACTGATTTAGTTTATGCAGAGCGTGATCAGTTGATGAGGTGTACCAAGGGGCAAGAGACCAAACAAGAAAGTGAGTGGAACACACTTGATTTTGATCAACTAGATAAGAAGCCCTTCTTGAATAAACATTGCTGTGTTAGAGCAGATAGAATGCCAAGATACACAGGGCAGGGGTGCTCCAGGACCAGGATTGGGACCAGACACCATGACAGCACTTTTTTTGCTCTGTCCCAACATCCAGCAACCTGAGCCAGTTCCTAATCACTCAGTTCCCCAACTGAGTTTTGGTACTGTGTTTGCAAAAGTTCTTGCTGGGACTGAACAGAGATGGACTGTTTTCAATGACTAAAACCTACATTGGTCTACAAGTAGATGCTGATAAGTGTTTTAACATTTTTGCTAAAGTTAACAATTTATTATTAACTTCAAAGTTCATACAAATTATTGGGAATTGCATTAGTTTATGTTATTATTTATTAATGATGTATCATAATATCAGTACTGTCTAGTGAGTAGAAAGTACCTGGTATAAATTTGAGTACATATTGCCTGCCAGTACCCTGGAAGCTGTGCTAGGAAACACTGCTTTGGATTATTAGCTATCCTTTCATTCTCAAAGCTTATGAAGGCATACGAAATGAGAAATTCTCTAAAAGAATCTACTTGTTTAAAACTCAGACAAATGTCTACATTTGCATCATTCCATTTTGCCATCTGTCAGATGTGTCATCGAACTAAATTAAATAAGGGAATTTCAGCATTTTCTATTGGGGCAGTGCTTCAAGCTGTTTTACTGAATCTGATGAAGGCCTCGCTTGTCCTGAATACAACAGGCAGGGCAAACTGTCTTTCAGACAAATGAGGTACATTTGCTTGCCAGTGGACGAGTATGAACACCATCAGAGTGTGGCAGAAGCATGACGGCTGTTGGGCTGATTGATGGGAAGAAGAAAGGCATTGCAGATGATTGACAGTTGTGCGTTTGTGTGTGTATGTGTGTGTGTGTGTTTAGCCAGTGTGTTGCAGGCTATGGCTGTGCTGGTCTGTGCAGAGATGTATCAGGTGAAGCGTCTGCAGCACCTCTGTGAGGTGTGTGTGTGTGCATACCTGCAGAGCATGCCCAGCCGAGAGCTGGCCTCAACGAGCATCAGCGTGATACGCTTACTGAGGAGAGCAAAGGTGGGTTGAGGAGAGCAGATGGAAAGTGATTCGCCCCCTAAACAATGTATAGGAACAATATAATTTGCTCATATACAGTCAGACAAACAGGTTTGCTTCTTCAGCTTTGCGCTGGAGCTCAGAGGACAAAGGTATGTGGCATGGCTGGAACTGTTGTTGTTTGAGGCAAATGTGAAGATTTAGGCATGCAGCTTGCATGATGCAAACAGATGGGCTTTATGCTTTAATGCAGGGCTGCTATTCAGAAATCTGTATGTAACGCGATTAGTCAGTAGACATGTATTTGTCTTTGACATAAATATAAAACAAACAGACAAGACATGCCTGTATGTCTCTTTGTGCCAGCTCAATGTTCCTCCAAGAAGCTCAGTATTTATAGCTACCACACAATACCTAGTTCAGCTAATCAATCCTTCATTAAATTAAACTAGTAGTGGTGCTGATGGGACTGAACCAGTCCATTCAGTGCAACCAAATATCTTCCAACCAACATAGCAATCTTGTTAAAAAGAAGGAATGAATTACTTTCTACTGTTTGTGTTTATTATCCGTCCGTTATATAAGGAAAATAATTTTAAATGATTTGCATGGCTTCCCCTACATGTAGTCACAGAACAAATTGGATATCAATTTTAATAAACCCATTCATGCAATTAAACTACAGTGAGGACACGCAACTAGAAACATAAGCATATATTCAGAAAAACTGTAAATTGGATTTTTTCCTAAATGTAACTAAACACCCAAACAAAAGGCACATGTTCCCCTGATCCATGCGTTATTTGTTGCATAGGCTACAGACTAGACTGTTTACAACCAAACATACTGAGGTAGTGTAAACACCATTCACGTTCTGCTGTTAGTTATCGCCGGATCAATCCTGTGCCAGTATAAATCTGTTTTATAACTGGAAGGACATTTTCACAGTGATTATATATGACCTGTTTTTTTGCGTCTATTTACGAACAGTGCCACAATGCTGACCAACTGTATGTCTGGCTCCTCCACTTCATCGCCAATAACTACTTGATCTTCAGCCACAAACCTGACTTCCTGGAGCTATCAGGTGAGCTGTCTGGATCACCATCTGGTGCATAATCATCACAGCAAATGCACTGTCACTGTTTAAAGCTCGAAAAGAACAGACCAAATGCCCTGATCTCCTCCCCCCACAAACCTAACAGATGCTACAGTACATTAAACCATGACAGATCACTACAGTCTTGTTAACATTTGTTGGGAAACAGAGAATGCTAATGAAGGCAAAGCTCTGGGGAGTCCTGACCTGAGTGCATAATAGCTCAAGGCAGCATCTTTAACAGGCTATTATGCACACTAGCCACTGAGATATTTAGGGAAATATAGATGTAAAACAAAGCACAAAACGTGTTTTTCCAGTTTATTTTAAACTGAGCAACATGCAAGGTTTAACAGACAAAACCTGAGAGAATCTTTTTCATATGATGGACGGACCTGACCATGTTATAGAGGTCTATAATTATACAGTGAACATTTAAGGCAGTTTTATCTTTAACAAAAATATAGTAATTGACCAAAAGTAATTAAGTAGCCAAGAAACATTTGATGACAAAGCAGGCATGTGCAGTGCTAACATTATCTGTCAGTTATCTTTGCCAAGTCACATACCTGGAGTTCTGTGAAAATTGTGTAAAAAAGTGTAAATTTGATCTGATCCCAAACTATTGACGGGATTAAGTGGATTTTATAATTGATGAAAGCATAAAGCGATGAAAACAATGTAAACTGCACTGGCTGTGTGGCTGTGAGGAGAGGTGTGTTGCCGTGGTTTCTGTGTAGTCACAGTGCTGCTGTTGGACAGAGGAGGAGCGTGAGCAGGTGGAACGTCTGCGATGGCCCTCCAGAGGATACCTGCAGGAGCTCAGCGAGTACCAGCAGAGGCGGAGACAGCTGCGCAAATCCCGCTGCAGCATCATGTGACCTCCCTCTCGCGGCGCACTTCAGAGATGGGGTGGATGAGAGGAGAGAGAGGGGGAGAGTGAGAGAGAGAGACAGAGAGAGAAAAAAAAGACAACTCATGAACAGACACAGAACTGCAGACAAGAAGGCTTCTTATGTTCCCTGAGACGAAAGCTGAGCAGAGGGAGCTAAGGGAGTCAGAGTAAAATTATGATGGAATTCTCATAGAATTTTGGTGAAATTTGAAGGAACTTGATTCTTGATTCCGATGGACTGTGTCTATATAACTTTCGACCTTCAATCCTGTGACCTCGGCAGACAGTCACGTGCTGTCAAGAGGCCTGGGGCGGACACTGTGGCTGCGGACATTACTGTGTTTCTCATGGTGCCCGGCAATGTGGCTCCTGCTTTGTGTACACGGAAATAAACTGTGACTTGCAAAGGACACTACTGACTACGGTAACTGTGTATCCCTAGCTGGGAATGTCATGGTTGGACTTTGGTCAGAAAACTCGGTGGCATAAACTCATTCAAAGCTGGAATAAAAACCCCAAAGTGTTAAACAGGGTACGGTCAACCTTATACTCTCTAGAGACTTCAGTCATGTTCTCATGGTCTGCCATGGTCTTTCATGGTGCGAATTTCTTTTCAATTTGTGATTACTTTTGCAAAACAACTTGAATAACACCTCAAATGTTTATTTTTTTGCCATGAGATTATAATTTTACGGTGATGCAACTATTTTTGTAACATGTACATCCAAGATTTTTATTTGGGAACAAATATGTACGCAATGTATGCATCCAGCATGTGGATCGTTTAGTGCAGTCAGTCAGTGTGTTGGACCTAGAGCCTGTTCTGGCTGTCTTCGTCTAGTGCAGTTCTGTTTATCTACTTCTGTTTATCTTCATCTCACGCTGAATAAAGACATTTTAGAAAGATCCCGAGGTGGTGCGTATTCAGAGATTTAGTGTGTGCCTATCCAGGCTGCAGCAGCGTGTGTTGCCGGAGGCTGCGTTTGCTTTCATGTTAACTGAGACAACAAGAGTGGTGTGTGTGTGTGTGTGCATGCGTGAGTGTGTGTGTGCGTGTGTGATTGTGTGTGAGAAAGACAGAGAAATAAAGAAATAAAAAGGCATTAAAAAAGACAGAAAAGAGAAGATTTAAACTGAGACAAAGAAAAGCAAGGGAAAGACACAAAAGAAGAAAAATAGAAGAGAAAAAACAGAAAGAAGAAAGTCAAAGTACTGATAAATTGTGTATCTTGGCACACATGTATGTGTGTGTGTTATTTACCTTCTGTGTTGCCTACTGCAGAACTCCAATTTTCTGCAGCATTCCCTCCAGTTTACCACTTTTGTCCAGTGCTTCTACATCACTGCCCCCTCCAATACACTCCTCACCTATAAACACCCGGGGTACCTACACACACACACACACACACACACACACACACACACATGCACACACACACACACACACACACACACACACACACACACACACACACACACACAGCTTTGTAAGTCGCTTCTAAAATCTGTTACCTCTTACTCAGATGTAAAATGCCCCAGACTTACTGTGCTGCAAATCAGGCAGCAGTTTAAAGGGGAAATTGCACAGCATGTTCTGAAATTCTGCATAATTTACGATCCTAAGTGAACAGAGACACTTAGAGGGGGGTTTGATGTGAAATGCTCTGTTCTGGAGAAACCTGCTGATGTTGACATGTTCACAGCTGTGGTGACAGGAACCAGATGCAGCAAGCAATCGTTTAAAAGCTTTCACGCAGAATGTGAACATATGAGATACTGACTAACGCCTTGCCTGGTGCCCAAAAAGTGGTTTCTGGTTTTAGTGGACACCTGTATAATTACATGCAGTGGACTGGAGAGACTATATAGCACATAACATAACTTTATTGATCCAAAAGGAAATGATGCTATGACTTCACAGACACAAAGAGATAAGCTCAATGTAAAATATAACACAAATATAATCAAATATACAAAGTCAAGAAAATACTCTGTTGTAAATAAACTATGCTATATACACAAACATGTGGTGGTTAATAAGAGTGGTGGATATATATATATATATATATATATACTACAGATAAAAAAAAAAGAACATTTCGCCTATGATCACCACCTATTTAACGTTAAACCGTTTCTTTTTTAAAGAGCAGAGGGCTTTTACAAAAGTGCCTTAAACCTGCCAGAAAATGACTCATTGGTTACAGTGCAGGAAACCGGAAACAGGAAATATTACACAGAGAAGTATGCAGTGGTTATTTTGTCTGGATAAAATGTGGATCAGAGAAACCTGCCATGCCATATGGAGTCCCCCAATGGTCCATTCTTGGACCTCTCCTGTTCAGCTTTGTCATGCTTCATATATAAACACAAACATATATATATTTTTTTTTTTCTGGATATATA
>JBBPDB010000023.1:8822552-8842175 GCA_037974465.1 Brachypetersius altus | reverse complement strand
ATTAAATTAGAATAGTAACGAAGTTTGTAGAGATTGGCATTGCTCTAATGGTCTTTTTTCATTGTCATGCATATCTGTACTGCTGGTTATTATGGTATAGGCTAGCAAAAGCTGTCTGAATCACAAAGGCATAATTTCAGTTTGCAGACAGGGCTCTATTCCATTCCATTTCAGCTGATGCAGGACACAAATTTAATTTTCCGGTAAAAGTTGCACATATATTGTGAATTTCATCTCCTCAGTGGAATTAAATTAAATTGACCCTCATTTCTGCTTAATCTGTAATTTATATCACTCTAATTGTTTCTGATTGGGCAAGCAAACCAAGCCAGGTAGGCATGTTGTTTTGCAAGAGGCTCTTATCTGTGTCTTTAATGTTCAGTGGTTGGCACTGGTGAATCATCATCAGCTTTTGTGTATTGTAACATTTTCTTATTTGACCAAAGTGCTGGTGTAATACATATGCTTTCACTGCAGGGGGCATTGTTGTTTTAGTTAGAAATATCTTGTTCCCTTATGAAATCTAGGTTAGGATGCCAATTTAAACCCTGTTGAATTCTCCTGTATTTACGAAGGAGAATTACCTTCTGCTGGTATGTTTATTAAGTATGAGTATGCATATTTGGTGTTTTGCATTATTCTAACAAGCACCCTTATTTCCAGTGTGTTTGAACATAGAGTGCCATTAATGTACATTCTAAATTAGTGTGCTGTTTAAGCCTTGGTAGTGGATGGTTCTTAACCTTGGTTTTGTATATTGTGTGGCATGGCATACAGATGGGAAAGGTTTTCTTATTGAGGTAACTCACCACTTTGTTGGAACACCAAAGACCTCTTAAATTTATCCCTTGTTCTTGTTCGGCAGTTTTACAGTTTTTTGGCAGTTCAATACTGTCTAAATAAATGTTGGTGTCGCACGGTGTTATGAAATATGAAGAGTTATCACCAACTGCTAAATTGTACAATTGGTACCCAAGCTCAGAAGCTAGGAGTGCACAATGTAATTAAATGCACTTTACTGGCATTTGCACTAAACTTTTAAACTCAAATAAAAAGAGATTTTAGTCTAAAATAAACTCTGTGAAAGCCCCCAGAGGAGATTGGAACTCCAAAGGCACAGCAGAGACGCTGGCTTTTCAGACTGTTCTAAAAGGTTAAGGGAAGGCGAGAGGCAAATTCACTTAAGGAGACTTGTGTAAAATAATCTTCAGAACAATGGGCTCTATCTCATCTGCCAAGACTACAGTTATCAAGGGGATATCTCCCTGCTTTGGATAGGAGCAAGTGGGGAAAAAATCATTAAATTCTGTACTGCAGGATGAAATTTGGAGCTCATGTATAGAATGAAATTAGAATTTTATCAAATCTCTCTTTGGCATTCTGCGCCACGTCTCTGAGCAATAGATTCCATTACAGAGAGCGGCGCTAACTTTGTTCCTCAGAAAAATTTACATCAAGTGCTATAGAAGACACAAAGGGGAAATTGAATGCATTCATCAATATCATTAATCTTCTTCAAGTTGGGATTGCAGCGTTTTGAATAGCATTGATGAATTGCTGTTCTAAAACCACTTTTGTAATAGTTTGTTTGCCTGGTTATGAGTTTGTTGGTCCTCTTGTCCTTTAGTGGGCTGACAACTTGTGCATTAACTTTCCAATGTGAACCAACTTACAGAAACATTTTCATGAGTAATTACTTTTAAGCACATTATAACTGGACATAACAAAACATATTTCCACGGTAAATGAAATAATGCAATATTAAAAATCCAAAAATCCAAAACCATTTTTCTTTTCTTTAAAATCAGTTTGCTTCACAGCCCACACATGCCCAAACGCACACAGAGGCTAGGCCTACTTGGCACTGAGCAAAGGCTGTTAAAATATTCTCTTCGGCGAGATTTTGCTCCACCTTGAGGTAGATTTCATTATTTAATTTCTGTGCAGGCTGACAGGGGAGTGAATCATGTTGACAGCGCATGTCTGAAATATCGAATGCAAGCTCTGATTTTGTGTATTTTTGGAAGGGGGAGGAGAAGCCATCGCTCCAGCTTTTCTTTCCTGATGTAGGGCCCGTGAAGCCAGCTCCGATTGGCGGGCAGCCAACAGAGGTGCCAGGATTGTGGGGGGTGCAGGAGAGAATCTTATCAGTTGCGCTCCAGTCGCTCCAGATTGCTGAGCGTTTCTTGCGCATCCTAACGTTAATGTATTAATGTATCTGTTTAAGCCCTGCCCTCCTATCGAACAATCAAAAGCTTGTCGTCACCAGGCAGGAAGATATCTTTTTGTGAGGCTTTGTATCCGTCTAATGAGCTGCAAGCACTTTATGGAAACTCTTATAATTTGAAATGAGGACACTCCAAACTGACCAGTGGCTCATTCATTTCTTCTAGGGCAATGTAGTTCACCTGTAAATTCATTTTAAAGGGAATTCCATCATTCATTTCCTGAGAAAGGTTAATGTGAAATCAAAGTTTTTCACTTCAAAACGAATTCAAAATTCAGTCGATTAGCTAAGCAATGAAGGCCTATTCACAACCAGTTATCCAGCATCATCCAGTCTTAAATTATCATGTACTTGCCTCAAACAATGCTGAGGATAAAAAACACTCGCAACCATTTTGAAGTTGGTATTTTGTCCAATTTAATAGATGAATTGTAGCACCCAGAGAACATTTTGAATACCAGAAATGCCCTAGTAGCTACATTTAAGAGTAAAATGTGTAATTTTTTTGTTGATGGTCTTATGTTTTTTGATGTTATCTGAAATGGTGCAGAAACTTAAATCCTGTATTTGTTTGTGTGTCTGTATAAACAAGAGTGAGAGAGGCAAAGTGAAACACTGAGCTGGCTGTGTCATGCTGTCACTAGCTGGCTCACCCAGTGTGGCAGTGTTTCTGCTCCAGATCTGTTCTGTTCTAGTCGCTGCAGTGTGTTTGCCAGTTCCCCATCTCTGAGCTTGGCACTGTGCCTTAGCCTGGCCGGCCAGACCCAGATGGAGTAGTCTGTGAAGCCTGCACCCCAAAGAAACCGCTATCTCTCCTCAGTAATGCCTACGCCTCTCCACTCTATTTTTCCTCACTGTCTGCACTTTTCACAAAGTCACAAACATGACTGCAGGCGCCGGCTGCTCCAACTCAGTCATAGATGCTCTAATGCCAGAAGCCATAATAGGTCTGATTGGACTAGGGGCCTCCTTGTGCCACTGATCTGTTTTCCTACCTTCAGGGCAGTACTGCAACAGAGTCCTCATGGGAAGATCTCTTAACTTCCCCATCCATCCTCTGAAAGTATAGGCTACGTGTTGTGGTCTTCAAATAGACATGTTATCTTTTTATGCTTATTTAAGAGTAGAAAAAAGACAGTATCTGGCCTGAGCAAGAAAAGAAAAGTTTTTACATTTAATTTTTTTTTTACTGCAAAAATTCTACATACATGCTATATAGACATGTATTGTACCAGCAGGCCCCATATCATTTCTGATGAATGGCAATAAAACACTGTTATTTTTGCTGTTTTTGCACTCACATATAAGGTTGTATGTTTAGCATGTTAGTACTGATGCTTACGTTTGGATGTGTAATAGAGAATGCTAAAGGCAACTTTCAACTTTCATTCCAGAAAGAGCAGACAAACAAACTGCTACACTAGTATGTATATATCACAATAAGAATCTTGGGCTGCATAAAAATATCAGTAGCACTGGATTAGTTTTCATCTGCTTGACGTTGACGTCTGCTGTGTTGCTGTGGTTATGTGGGTAAGCGAAGTGTAAATGCAGATAGAAGTGGACAAAACATTTTTCAAAGATTCTGTGGGCCCAATCGGCATGAAATTTGGTTGAAGCAGGTAGGTGGCAAATAATAATAAATCCTGTGCACACTCTGGATTACTCTGGAAAAGAGTGTCTGTAAAACAGTAAATGTCGTATGAATCCGCCATTTTGGTCTCCAACCAAAGTATTGTTGTGTACCACTGGTTATTAACAGTATTACTTAACATCAGCATAAAATATAGTCACTAAATGCTTAAGCACTATTTGAAACAACCTTAGTCTGTAAATATATGGCAGTTTTTTAATGAAAATGCAAGTTCTATAATCCTCATATTTGATCTTTCATAATGGTACATAATAATTGTTTGTCTGCATTTGCCATTGACCGAGTGTAATGCTTGTTGTACTGGCCTGGAAATTCCACAACAGTGCATCCGTATTTATTTAAAAGGTAAAGGGGCACATTTGGCGTTCTTATCCAGAGCGGCTTCCGATCATTAGTTTCAGGGACAGTCCCGCTGGACTGAGGGTTAAGTGTCTTGATCAAGGACACATTGATAGAAAGTGGGGCTTTGAACCTGAAACTTTGGGGTCATCGAGTTCACAGGCAAGCATTTGACCCACTAGGCTACTACCACCCATTTAGTTATTTCTTTATTTACCACTGTACTCTATCCATTCTTCTTGCTTCCTCAGCATTTGGCAGGCAAGAACACAGTGGAGGAAAACAGATTGGTTTGTCTGGCTGGAGAGCAGAGTGGTTTTAGTCTTAAGTGGACACACTAGTGGAGTTATACAGCATGTGTTGCTCCTTGACCTGCGCTCCAGGCTTGCAGCAGCAGTATAGGGAGTGCCAGGAGCTGCTGGGACTTTATCAGCAGTACCTTTCCCAGCAGCAGGAGAAACTCAACAAGTCCATTGCCCACCTCAATCAGTCTCATTCACGCTGCAAGGTAAACGTCTATGGTTGTGTCCATGAATGCAAACAATATATACTTGCCTAGAATTTTCAACTATCTAATCAAATTTCTCCTGACTGTTTTAGCTTCCATTACAGATTCTGTATGTCAAGAGTTTATTGCATGTTCAGCTGTGCCTAATACAATTTTAGGACACTCATTCAGTACAATAATTAATTGATTTGTCTGTACATCGTGGCAACATACTTTTTAAAATAAAGGTGTAAAAAGGCAAACTGCAAGTCTACAGCTGGGTATTTTTGAGAAAAGTGCTACTTGGATTAGTTAAAACATACTCAGTTCACCTTTCGAATTTTTTACACAGCTGTAGTAAAGAGAAAAAAAATCAGTCTGTCCTTTCTGAAACCTTGGCTGTGAGTAATGTGTGTTTGCATGCTCCACGACCTCCTATTGAATTAGTCAGCAGCCCACTTCAGTCCTCTTCAAGGCAGACATTTCCCCTTTGCCCTGAATGTTTATCTCTTGTTTGGATGACCTTGAGGTATTGCATTTACAGGTAAAGAATCCATCAATACTGGCTCCTTTTTTAGTGAAGCCTCCTTTTGTGACCATTTTAATGCTGCATTACAATAAAGTCAGCTCTTCACTATTACTGTCTTTCAACTCTTTACAGGTTGCCAGCAATGAGAAAGCTCTCATCAGACCAAGGAATGTGGAAGGGAAGGGGGCTGCCCAAGATGGCTCATACTTGAATCTCCCATCTTGTAGAAGTAAGGTGGACAGAGTAGGGTCAGTAAATAGTGCTTTGCCTTTTCTAGGAGGGTTCTGTAGTGACCCAGTCTCTGTGCACTTACCTTGTGAGAAAGGCAGCAGTGGTCATGATGGGTGCACCATAGGTGCCCGCAAGTGTCCAGAAGGAGCATGGAGTGAGCCTGGACCTGATACGCGTTCAAAAAGAGAACATTTGGTCAACGCTGCTGTGGGACCAAATGGTGCCACAGAGCCTAGAGTCTTATGTCATGACTTGGGACCAAGGAATACAAACAGGGCCAGGGTGGAGCTCAGCGGGACCATACCCCACTTTGGTGGGGAGGATTGGGTGGAGAAACGGCAGCGTTTGTTGCTTCAGAAGAAACAGCTGGAGCTGGAAAGAGAAAGACTGCAGGCACGGCTTGTTCAGCAAGAGGAAAGACTGCTAAAACAGAACCAGGAACTCAGCCAGTCACGTCTTGACTACAGCAAGTATGGCAAAGTAATTGACAAACTATAGTTCTCCTGTTATTACCCTAATGAAACTCTTGATGAGCACCAAACCACAACTGTTTTCAGGTTTCAGCAAGCATCTACACAAAAATTAGAGCAGCCCTGTAATGGAATTCGACTTAATGAAGATCCTCAACCCACAACAGATTCACTAAGGTAAACTGTACTTGTAACAGATGTAACAAAAGGGTTGATTCTGCTACACACAGGAAAAGTTTTTTTTTTGCCTTGGCAAATGACAAAACTAAATTCAGATGCTGCTTCAGTAATTATTTCAGGGAATGCTTGTGCAGCAGAGGAGGTGTATACCTCTGAAAACAGAACTCTCTTTCTTTGTTGGTCCCTGTTTCATCCTGCAGTAAAGGAAAAGAGGGAGGTCTACAGGCCTTGCTGGGAGATGTCAGACAGCCTCTAAATGATGTTCAGCCATGGGAGTGCGATGGGAACGTTAAACCTCCTGAACCAGTAGATCCACAAAGTACGATATATGCATGTGTTTGTGTAATTGGAAAACAATGGAACAAAGACTAATTTGAATGATAATTGTTTCTCTATCATTGAAGAACTCTCAGTGGTCACCAAGGATATGGCCACTTCTCCTGTACATTCTCAGAGCTTCCACAAGTCTAATTCACCTGTGGCATTGCCCCTCAGCATTCCAGGAACTTCTGAGGCATCCAGGTACGTTAGCCACACTCACATGATAAAAAATGTACCATTTACTCTTCAGTTCATAAAGTTTTGTATTTAGAAACAAAACTGCCTATATTTGAATCTGTTGTTTATGCTGTCACAAAAAGATTTGACTTATTCAGTCTATATCAGTTTAAACCTTAGAAAAGGCATTATAAAAAGTACACCGAAAATCTGTAGACATATTTAATTTTGTTTTAAGTGCATGGGACTCTGCTGATGGTCTAGGTATGCAGATTTTACTCACAAATGTACTGTGTCTAGTGTCTTATCTTGGAATCAGCCAGTCTTATCTGAAAAGTGCCAGTATGGTGTTAAAATAAAATTGAGAAGAAGCTCACCTGATTCCACTACTTTAATCGGTTGTCTCAAACAGCTGATTAGTTGGATGTGGTGATCTACTGTTTGGATAAAATGAAATTTTGATCGTATTGGATTGGCATTTTGTGGTGCAGTGAATTGCATTTGGGTGTTGGTAAACTAGTAATTTTATTAAATATTAAGTAACCATGGAAATGTTGCAATTCAGCATTTATAGCCCTCACCCTTTGTCATTGATGGTTATTAGTTGCATTAATTCTGAATTATCATTTCAAAAATTATGGTGTCTCTGCTAGCATGAACCTTCCTCTCTGCTTCTGTTTTGCTTCGTCCTGAATATTGATCAGGATGTCATATTTTCAAACCTACAATGGAAATGTCCTTGTGCTCTGTTCCACCTCTTGACAATGAACAGTGAACATGAATTTCCATATCAAATGTACCTTATAAAAACTAAACTATATCCCCACAGACACTCCTTTGTGTGCTTGTGTGTTGATTTATTTTAATTTAACTAATTTGTCCATGGGTATGAAACCTAACAAGTAATTTAATGACATTTAATATGTATTGTTAAATGTTGCTTTCTTTTGTGTTGAAAATTGGTTTCTACATAATTGTTCAATTTTAAATGTGTTTTTTTTGGAATACATTTTTTTATTTGTATTGTTTTGTGTAAGGATGCCATATAACTAGTTTTGAAAAAGGAAAGTGGCTTTGAATGAGCAATGCATTTAATTTGTGGTCTTAACAGTTTGGTCACTCTAGAATCCCTCAGCAATGAGGAGATTATTTTGGTGTTTAAAGTCCAGAAGCACTACTTAACAAAGCCAGTGAAAGACCCAAGCGAGTAAATACAGTTTAACAAGCTCAATTTTGGAGTGAGTGAAAAGAGATTAAAAAGATGGGAATTCTGGCTGAACAGCACAGTGGGGATCCTTTCCTGCTGCAGAGAGGCAAGCGTGTGCATTAATTGTGGTTTACAGAATGTTGCTTCTGTGATAGACCTATTTTATGCACATGAAGAAAATGGAAGAAATTGTGAGGGAGTATTATATGGGTGCAAAACAGGAGTAAACAACATAAGAAAAGAAGGAAGAAAGATAGCAAAAAAAGGACCGGAGACTGGTCAGAGTGTAATGCAAGCGCTGTTTGATGAGCTAAATGAAGATTTTTGCCGGCTAGCTCTGAGGCTGACAGGAGCCAAGCTGAGTCCCATTAGCTGGCGTAGCAGGCCTCAGCAGCAGGTGTAATTGAACAGAGTTCTTCAGCCCAGGCCGGGAACGCACAGCCTCCCCCACTTAATGAGAAAGAGAGAGGCAGAGAATGAATCACTGACCGCTAGCGCGAGACACACTCTGTGAAAGGGAAGGAAATTCATTACCGTTTCCCTTTAACGTAGAAAGGTAATTAATGTGACAGCATGTCTTTTTCCACCCCCTCTGTGTGAGCCCAAGTATGTCTCGCTCTGTATGCTGTCCTCCGAAAAAATGCGGAATATTTGTAAGTCATTTGTAAAGAGTTCTTGCTATTTTATGATTCCAAAAAGAGTATACTGTCTGAAAAACTTAATTGCCTTTTTTCAGTGATATGTATTGTGAATATTTTGCATTAATACAAAATATTCTCTTTGCTTTGATGACTGAGCCTGGCTTTACTGAAGCTAAATGAATTAGGCTAGTTTGCATGTGGTCTTATTTATATGTATGGTATACTCCGAGAACGAGAGAACTGACAGGGATGGGATTTCTCACTGTCATTTGTACTCCATGTTTATCGCTCAAAGTGTAAAGAGTACCATTGAGTGCACAGACTGAGATGCCTTTGTTAATTATCAGCAGGATCCTTGAATTTTGAGGGGTTGTTTCACATTCAAATTCTCATTTCACTGTAATGAAATGTATTTGAGATTCAGCAGTGAGTCCTACAATTCAAACAAGGACTATAACAGAAGCTCCATTTCCATTTTTTACCATTTCAGTTAGGCATATGTTTAGTTATGCATGTTTGAATTGACCTAGAAGGGGAATAGATGACTGATTTTTATAATTATGATCCCCCCCCCCCTAGTTTTATCTTTAATTCTTTTCCCTGTTTATGTCTAGCTCCTCAGAAATATTCTATAAGGTTTGAGATTGTAGTTTGGTGAATAGTCTAATCCTGATAGGGGCCCAAACCCCACTGACATGGTGCTGTTTAAACTAACAAGCTTTGCAGAAAGTAAGCTTATGTATGGACAATAAATATTTTATATTAGTCCACCATCCTGGGGCTTCCTTTGCATTATTCAATGGTGAATCTGATTTGAGGAAATCAATGAAGCTTGTCATTTTAAGGACTTGTATTTTTGAGAGGCAGGACCTTGATGTTAGCCAAGCAGCTGCGTAGATGTACTTAAGTTTGAAAGTTAGCTACTGGGCATCTTCATACGGTGATCTCTTTCTCGGCCACTGTAGGAACTAGGAAAATATTAGAGCTTATGTGAGTTGGTGAATATCTGAATGTTACGTATCATGCTTTGAACCAGTCTTCTTGACCGTGTAACCCATTCCAAGATTTCCGAAGTAGCACTCATCCAATACCCATTATTCCCAGCATTAAAAACTGAATATTGGAGGAAAAAAGGTAAATCTGATCTGATTGAGTACTTTTGTCTCATCAGTCTTTTTTCATATTTTTGGATAAATTGCATTATTCATGATTTTTTCATACACTGTAAAAATGTGAAACAAAAATGTCAATTTCAGCCTATTTATACACATGCACTGTCTAACGTTTTCCAAAAGTTGGCACCTTTGCAGCCTTAGCTGTGCCCTTATTCATCACAATCATGTAGTGTTACTGAAATATCAATAGTTTGGAAAAGTTTGGAAAATGTGTTTCCTGTAGAATCAAACTAGATTATCTGGTCTATTCCCTAATAGAAATGGCCTGTTTCCTTTGAACTAATGGCGACATTTACACAAAAGGTTCACAATAGCTCATATCTTATTGGGTAATTCAGTTATGAAGCCCTCTGTTAGAACAGTGTTTGTTAAAATCAGCCTTTCTCAATGTTAAAAACCAAAAATCTCAGTTTCTAAAATACCTCAATTCATTCATCCATATTTATTCCTGACCATACATTGAGTAGTCATACCGGAGGAGTTCTTCATATACTGCTCATAGCTGCATTCATGCTACAAAACATAATATAAAATTTAAACATAAATTAATTGTTCCTTTTAGATTACACATTGACATTTACTAATTGTTTAATAAAGTATTATTTTATACATTTTATTAAATATTAGGGGCCATATTACAGAAACTTCCTATCTTAAGTTAATATATACAAAATTAAGATTAAGCTACAAATTTCAATTTGGTATTACAGCAGCAAGTCCTAACTGAATTTAGAAATCCTATCTTATCTCGTTAGGAATCCTAAATAAGCGATCTAACATCGATCATCGACTTTTATGTTTGTGACCTAGCAACTAATGCAACATGTCATCTCGCGAAGTTAATTACCCATAGCCTAAATAATCAGCTGCCAACAGTTAGGAAGGGTTATCCTAAAGTTAGGAGAGTTTATTTAAGATTTTTTGTGGTTAGGATGCTTCTGTAATACACTTCTTAATTCAAGTTAGGATAGGAAAATTGACTTGTGGAACGATTGTTGACACTTGGAAACAAGATCAGGCAATTTGCACACAGTGACCATAAAGACAATTAAATTATTGTCAACAAAATTAATATGAAACAAAGTAAAGACATTAAAGTAGGACAGTTATGTGCACAGGTTAATATCAAAATAGCAAGTAGCCATTTCTTTCATTTAAGACTGTATGTGGGGTAGTAAAGTGTAATTTAAGCATGATAGCCAACTCTTAGATGTTCATCTTAAGTGAAGTGTTTCAATTACAAATAACTCATTTAAAAATTTTGCAGATTTTGACGAGTAAAGTTATGTCAAACTAGTCATTACATTTTGCATCTGAATAGAACAGATGTCATGCTCTAATTTTTCTAATGGTTGTGTTTGACATACCTAAATTAATAATAGCCTATTATAAATCTTGTATTGGCATCAGCTGATACCTGGTATTGGAGAAGAAATCATGCCGTACATCCGTATTTTCTTTCTATTGTTATTTTTTGTTGATCTCATGTTCCGTGGTAGAGCTCACATCCACCCAGCATTAAAGCTGACTCAGTTTGCTTTTTTGCTGTCAACAGCATTAACAGACTCTGGAACTGAAAGCTTTTCAAATATAGTTGTATATTCAAGGCTGTGTTTAGATTGCCCACTATCTGCGTTAAGTGTAAAAGTTTTGTAAGAGATTAATAATGTAGCCTTTCAAACAAAACTTTCTTTATAGCTTTCTTTTTTTGTTTTCAGAGCTGCTACCATGACGATAAATATCGAACGATGTCTGTCTTGTTTTGCGAACTATTGCAGCATTTTCCTGGGGTTGAACTCCACCACTTGTGGCTCCTGATACGGAGGTGGGGTTGTTTGTAAATTTGTAGCTTAAAAAATAGACCGTTGTTTGGATACAGCCAGTGAGTAATGAGCGTTCTTCTGCCGATAGGCTTTGCACACCACCTTTCCTTTTGCCTGCTATTTATTGGAAGGAAATTGACATGCGGTTTGTCAGCATTTGCCGGTTTAGGTTTTTATATTACTGTTTGGCCTGCAAATGAAAGGAGCACTCAAGCATGACGGACATTTTTAATGAGAGTGGTAAAATAACTGGGCTCTGAGGAAGAGGAAGCTGATAAACAGTCTTTTGTTTGGCTTTACTGAAGCAGAGCCTGAAACTCCCTCACAATCTCTCCCCTCCCTCTGCTCTGAATTGGAGCTTTTTTTGGTTCGTACGCTTACCCATCAGTTTCGGTCGTTTTTTTGTGTCCTCGGGAATAGGCCAGTAGATGAAGACTAGGGATTAGCGAGACCTTCCCTTAAGTGATATTAATGTCTCATGGTCACTTTTCAGCAAACATCATGAAATGTATTGAAAATATTTGGTATATATGCCTTTCTTATACATTAGCATTCTTTTCAGCAATGTCCTCCTACCTCCGCAACCCCCTACCCGCCAAAACGATACCCTCCTTGCCTTGTTATAGATTGTGACCGCCGGTAAGTAATGCATTATTCATACCAGCAGTGTCGTCTGTTGATGGATGGCTGTTTGAGAGGCCTGTCCGTTAACTAAATCAACAAATAAAAATGCAAATTCTCACATTTCGTGAGGGAGCATGGCCGAAGTCCCACCCTATCAACCATCACCCCTTTCTTCCTTCAGTCACTTGTACAGTCTCTCTCTTTATTTTCCCATAGATATGTGGTTTTATATTATGTTGAGCTAATAAATCCATTCATAGAAATACAGAAAATGCTTATGTGGTTCTTCAATAGATGGTCATGATGCAAATGACAACCTATCATTCTTTTGTTTATGCTTATAAGGTTTAAAAATTTGATTTTCATGTATTTGAGAAGTATATTTTCTACAGGTGTTTAGCTTACAGTCTTTCTTTTATGAATGTTTTAATGTCTTTTTATATTGAAGGCTTTGTGAGACATTAAAAGTTCTTACGAACGCTGTTTTTATTACTGGCTCTTGGGGAAAGCATAAAATAGGTGCTTTATTTTTCGAGAGACACTCAAATAAAAAAAAGATTTGTTGATGCTTCTAAGTAAAAGGTGGGACATTTTTATCAGACCAAATCACCATAGCTTATGCTGAATTCTCGACCTGTGTATGCCGATGTTGTTTTACACATTGGTTAAAGGATGAGGGGGCACTTCTCTTTCTCTTATTTTAAAGTATTTTGTCCTATTCTACTCTAAAGGGGTAGCTCGTCTCTTTAAATGATGGCTTTTAAATGTAGAGATATAGGAAATTGGCTCATTCTGCACTTTTATTTTGATGAGCAAGTGTTTGTAACTTATAACAAGATACATTTTCTTGTATTTGCGTCCATTTTTGACTGGATGGACATGCAGATTTCATGCTTGATGCATGATTAATGTAGTATTTATAATTTTAGTTTAGTCCCAACTGTACCAGTGTATGAATAAGCATGTGTATTGTCATCTGCTGATAAGTACATGACATATATGTGACTAATATATGGGCCTACAATTCCAATAATGGTCCACATATTGGTCCATTTTTACGATTATAAACGCATTGCTTTCTACATATTCATGTTCCCATTTCCTTCTTTGGAAAATAAGGTACTCAACAAGTTAACCAAGGTTTTTAAGTAACTTGTGATAAGCCCCTGTTGTAGTTGGGTTATTATGAAAGTTGCGCATAGTGAGGTTTTGTGATCATCACAAAACCTCACTAAAAGTGATGAAGAAAAAGCCTTGATCTATTTAAACATGTAGAGATGACTAAAGGATGGCTAGTTCCAGGCTTGATTCACATATTGAACAATTGAATTAGGTAATTCTGATTGGTTGAAATCCCTGTGTGAGACAGAAGGTTCTTGGTGTATTCTACTGCATGTATTGGAACAGTGGGAAAGGTTACATTTTTACTTGTGTATGTACACGTATAATGTGTTATTGGCTATTTTTTAAATATCAGAATAAGTAGTAAGTCCATGCATGCTGTTACCACTATGAATGCACTGAAATGTGTGTATAATTTTTCCAGTACCCCATAATGACGAGGCAAAACACTTTTTAGAAAGATGTGCAGTTTTTTTTATTGCCAAAAACTTGATAATCCACTGCTTCATAAGTATCCACACCAAATGGCTTAATATTATTTGAAGCACCTTTGGCAGCAGTTATAACCTCTACAGACAATTGGACTTCACTGCTTGATTTCTGGTCGGATATGGTCGTTCAGCTGAGACCTTATATAGACAATTGTGCACCATTCCAAATCATCTTCAGTTATCTGAATTTACCACAGGTGGACTCCAATCAAGTTGTAGAAGCATCTCAAGGATGATCAGTGGAAATCGGATGCACCTGAGCTCAATTTTTTTGTGTTATGGCATAGGGTGTGAATACTTATGTACCTATTGTGTTTAAATGTTTACATTTAAAAAAAAAAATAAATGTAAGAAATATCTGAAACATGTTATCACTTTGCCATCATGGACCGGTTTGTATAGATTTTCTGAAAGAAAACTGTATGCAAGTCGGTTTTAAAATAAGTCTGAAACAAAATGTGGAAGAAGTAAAGGGGTGTGAATATTTTCTGGTGGCACTGTATAGGAGCTTGTGTTTGTCTTTGCACCTTGATGAAGTAAGTTTGCTTAAAACAAACTGAAAATTATGTTAACAAAATCAGGAGTGTTTCCTAAGCATTCATCGTTTATATTCGAAATACTCATCTATACTCATCATTCTTTTTGCAAAGAAAAATCCTAATTCATTTTTTTCTGCATATACTTTGCGGGATATATTTAAGTTAAATAGAACTGTAAAATGTGCAGTGAATCACAATTAGCTGGATAATGGCATATGTATAATGTTTTTGATTTCTTGTTTTTAGAAACATTTTTTTTTATCTTCCATTTCTCCTGCAGGTTGGATTTGTCTGTGGCTGAGCTGTTGGACATATTCAGCCCCATTGGAAACCCAGGCAGAAGCAGGTGCAGCCCTGTTGTCCACAGGAATTTCACTGCCCCACGTCAGCCTTTCAGTGCTGTCTGCCCCCCTCACAGGTCCCTGCTTTCTACCCCAGGCCAAAGTCAGCAATCACAGCAGGACTTGGAGGAGAGTCAGATTCTGGAAGACATTTTTTTCATCTGCTGAAAAGAGCACAGTGACTCACTGTGACTTTGACGAGAGTTCAGTAAGGCTGTTAATTCTGTACATGCAGCTTAGTCCTTGCTTTACAGCCAGCCACAGGGCACAAATACGCTTCAGTGCTTTCTAATCATTCCTGTTCTTCTAATGCCTTTTTCTATCATTGGTCTTAAATTGGTTTTATGATGCCTTTGTAAGTGTCTTAATTTTCAGATTATGCCAAAGTAATTATGGCCTTTGTGACTTCTCTTGTTTTTGTATGGCTTCATTTTTTTATGTAATTATAATAAACATGTATTTATTGTGTAGCTCTCTGTGTTATTATTATTATTATTATTATTATTTGGTCTCCCTGATCCAAGATAAGTGAATAGTACTACTAGCACAAATGTGTTAGTTGCCAACATATCCCATTTCAGATGCTGATTCTGATGTTGAAATTTTGAAACATCTGATACCAATCCTATATTTCTTCCTTAATCAGCTAAAGCTGGAAGGGATACACAGCTAACATGACATCTCACAATTTGAGTATGTACTATTTCAGACTATTTGTTACTGGGTTGCATTAGATATATTCAGTATCTGATCAAGCATTTTCTGCTGGTATCAGCCTGATACCAATACCTGGTGTCAGACCAGTGTTGTTAAGCAATATTAGGTTGTGATGGTGTAATAATTTGTGTACTGGCAAAGTCCCTTATGTTTTGTGTGAAATAAATATTTGGACATTTAACATACAATCTGTTGTAACTAAACAAACATTTTACATGGTTTCAGTTTTTTCAGCTTATCAGAACTCTTATCAGAAGTCTTTTTTAAGAACATAAAAATGGTGGTTTTTGTTTGCCATGTCAACCTTTTGTTGAATATGAACATAAGTTTACTGAGGATCCTGTGATGCTGCCTAACACAAATAGCTCTTATGTAGTCCCTTCGTTTCAAGTGTCTTCTGTCTACATTGGCAGAGGCATCAACCCGTGAAAAGAACAGAGGGATAAAACACCACATAAAAAAGCTAGTATAAAAACAGCAGTAAATAGGGGAGGCATAACACTGGTTTATTCTAGACTGTGCTTTATTATTGGGCTAAGCTGAGACGCATCATTCAGTAAAATTACAAAACGAGAGTCCAGGGAAATGCGCAGTTCAGAGGTACAGGGCAGGAGCAGTTCAAGCACTCTGACTGCCAATAGCTCTCTCTCATTGTGATAGGCTTGGCAATAATCCACACGACACCCAGCACTCTTGACAAAATGTCTAAAATATTGTTCTCCTTTTTTTCTTTTTTTAACTTTACACCTTGGCCTGTGGCCTCCCATTTGCTCTTCCCTTGTACTTCAGACTGTTTTGAAATAGTTATAAATCTGATGAGGAATGATTTTGCGGTCTGAGTGGCTGAGATGACGGATGGATTAGTGCAGATTGTTTTTTGTTTGTTTTCAGTTGGAGATGTGGAATTACATGTGTGAGAAAAGCCTAGAGCAGATCTCAGATCAGCGGAATGATCAGAACAGTAGACGGTTCAAACAGCAGAAACACAACATCAGTCGTAAGCATGTTCTACATTCTCAAGTAGAGAGTAGTTGTAGACCCTGACTCTGCCAGTAGCATTGTTCCATTGTGTTCCACAATATAAAACATGTAAAAAAATAGATATTTAAAAATGGCTTCATTTGAAATGTCAAAACACATACTCATGTTCTATAAATTAAAAGAAAAATAAAATGAATTAAAAAAAAATACTGGGAAAGCAATTCTGTTGATACACTGCAAAAAAGAAAAATGCAAAAAATTCAATTAAATACACAAATAAATAAACAAATACGCATGTTGGCAACACTTCAGATTATGATACATGTTAATTTTTTTTTCTCCAGTTGAATTCGATGCCCTCCTCAACTATACTTGGGCCTTGCACTCGCTAACCATGCTAATGACTACTACAGTTCACCTGGTTTGATTCATCACCAGATTGTATTTTTTTTAAGACTTTTATCATAACTTAAAGTTGAAAGATTCATAATCATCCAGTCCTTGTAGATAGAAGTAAAAGTCCTATAAAATATGCAAACCTATATACAGAGCCAAAAATAAGAAAAAAGAAGAAAACCATTTACAGTATATTCATTAGTTTATGTATATATTTATATATATAATAAAACTTCTGCTCTGTTTCTTGGTAGTTTTGTCAACCATACATTTTCAGATCATGTAAACAATTGTTGCTGAAACGTCGGATAACAAAGGCGAAATGTTGCATGGGTGTGAAGAGACAGGGTGAGAGGGACAAGGAGAGTCTTGTCAGCAGAAAACGAGACGTAATGAGAGAAGACGTGCAGAGACGAAGCAAGGTAGGCATTCCTAATACAGTTGTTTTGAGTAATAGCGAGCTTTCTTGGCGTACCTGAATGACTATGAGTTGGAGAGGTTTAGAATATAGAACGCAACATTCTTGGAGCCTGTCTGCAAGTAAAATAAGCTCAGATTTTACATATTAAGTTCCTTCCAAAATGAAGCATGTTTGATTACTCTATTGTCAGTGTACAGACACTTTACTGTGGCAGTAAAGCGGTTCAAACCAGTTCCAGAATTAATATTTACAATATCATCTGTATAGTACAGCAGTTCAATGCGAAATATGACCAAACAAAACTCATAAAAGCTTCTTACCTTCTAACTAGCAATAATCTAGAAATTCAAAACTCTAACCCCCAACCTTAGCCCTAATACCAAGCAAAAGCTATCCTAGCAAAATACATTTGAGCTCTTTGAGCAGCACTTGTAAACACACTGTCGATGTAGGGTGAAACGATACCATTGCAAAACGTGTACATAATGCCCACTTAATTGTAACCCCAAGTGAAATGTCCCTTGGGTTGAGAGCGGGTACGCCGAAGCAGATGACAAGCATGTCAGCTTTACAGATGTTTCATGTCGACGAATGTTTTGAAGGCTTACTTGCAGTAGCTGTAAGGTTTGAGAAAGAGTGGTGCCTCTGCGAGTTTGACATCATCATAATGAATGGCGTTTAGCAGTGTTCGGAGCACAGTGCTGATGTCGGAGGCGCCAGGTGACAAATCACACCTGAGCCTGCTGGCGACCCGACGCTACATGCAACTAACTCAGGAGATCCAAAGTAGGGAGCAATATTGTGTATACTCCTGTGGGGTTTGGTAATATTGTACATAGCGTGTATGTTTGCAGAGTACACCGGAGAGGCAAACATGTCAAAGATAACACAAAGATTTCTGTCTTATCCCCTGTGGAAATGATCCTGATTCTCTTAAGCCTGATTCTTCTATAAGCTCTCGGATGAGAGGAGGCCTTTTTGCATTTTTCAGTAGCAGAGTTATGCACATATATACATCTGTTGATAGCCACGCACAATTGCGTGTGTAAGTCTTTGTGTGTGTGTGTGTGTGTGTGTGTGTGTGTTGGCATACATATTTTTTTTTTTAGAAAGGAATGACTGCAGTTCAGGAGCTGCCAGATATGAGACTTCTTCCATCTGTTAAGTCCAAGCAGAGCAGTGAGTTCAAACTCCAGCTAAAATCTACAAAAAAATTACAGTTCTACGTATTGAATAGCTGGTTCTATATATATACATACATATAAAATATATGCATATAAATACATATATGTTTGGGATTAATATCGTATGTATCCATATATATATACGCCAGACATGTGCACATATATGAATACATATTCCTCCAATGTTTTGCAATACATATACATATTATTATATGTACGTTAAATATAAACAGGTTTGTATAGCTCAAACCATTTCCCATGGTTTCTTTACTACAAGTTCAGGATGTTGAGATAGAAAAGGTAAGGCTGTGATACGGAAAAACCCTCCCCCCGCCCCATGCACCCATCATCCTACTGTGGACAGAATGAGAAGAGGAAAGAAAAATAAACTTTTTTTTTTTCATCTCAAATAACTGTAAACTAGTGAAGTGAATGGCCTCTGTGGGCCATACTGAAATTGTTTTGCCAGTATTCAAAAGCATATCAGCAATTTATATGTATGCATTTATACATATATTCATATATATATATTCTACTTATACATATCTGTTTTTTTTTTCTTTTTGTAAATACAACTCTTTAAACCGATTGGCACAGCAAAAGAGATGCAGTGGTCTGAGTATGTTACAGCTACAAGTTTTTTTTTTTTTCCATTGTCATTAAAAAGGTTTGGTCTTTTGGTCCCTACACAACTAAGGAATGACAGATAAGCCTCCCAGGGGGACTGCAGCTGCAGCTCTTTGTGGCAGCTGTCCCCCCGGAAACGGACAGGCACTCCGAGTTAAAGATGGCCATCCCCAGACCACAGCGAGCTTTGTGTCCTGAAGTGTAACGTCCTTTCAAAGGTTTCTCTCTTCCAAAAAGTTTGTTGGTGTTTTGTTTTTTTTTGTTTTCCTCTAAAACAGTTCCTTTAAAAAGTTTCCTTAAAGATGAGTGTCTTATTACACAATTCCCCCCCTCCCCCTAAAAGTTCTTGATTTCAAAAGTGTCTTTTTTCCCCCTCTTTAATGTCTTGTTCTTGGGGTCAGCTTCTTCTGAAGCTCTTTTGAGGGACTTAAGTTTGTTCTTTTTTAGTTAGTTGTTGTTACATAGTTGGTCTTTTTTCCTGTATGATCTTCCATGTGGTTCTAGATGCTATAATCAATTGGGCAGGCTGTGGAGACTCAGAAAGGGAGTCCATTTGTCCAATATGATTGTGGAAAGCAGAGGCTCTCCCGAGACCCTAAAGGTCCACTGAGCTTCCTGGTGTGTCATGCGCCCATAGCCTTTTCACATGTCCCACACACTTATCGCTGCACGTCCACACCATCCTTTGTCCTTTTGAGTTTCCTTTGTTTCGTTAACGT